>MJUU01052723.1:78793-99861 GCA_002080025.1 Modiolus philippinarum | reverse complement strand
ACTTAGTCAATTTTTCATTATTCTGTGTGTCTGTCACAACTTTCGTAAAGCTTTTCTCTGTAATGGTAAATGATACAAACTTGAAATTTTGTCAGAAGCTTTGTATAGTCATGCCATATTGTGGGATACGTTGTCAGACCTGTCGGGATGCTACTTCCTGTTTATAAACTTAGTCAATTTTTCATTATTCTGTGTGTCCGTCACAACTTTCGTAAAGCTTTTTTCTTTGATACAAACTTCAAATTTTGTGGGAAGCTTTGTATATGTATGCCATATTGTGGGATGCATTTTCAGACCTGTCAGAATGCTACTTCCTGTTTACTGTCTTAGTTTAATTTTTATCATCCCGTCCGTCCCTCACAACTTTCATAATTTTCATCATCCCGTCTGTCCCTCACAACTTTCATACAACTTTTCTCTGCATTGGTAAATGATACAAACTTGAAATTTTGTCAGAAGCTTTGTATAGGCATGCCATATTGTGGGACACATTTTAAGACTTGTAGGGTACTACATTTTGTTTACCAGCTTTGTCAGGTTATTAGAGACTGGAAGATGAGAGCGGGGGTATTACTAGTGAGCATTTGCTCACAGATCCCTTGTTGTGCATTGAGGTCACTCTAATACCTGGCAAGCTATGTTGCCTTCTGACAACTCTTGTTTTGAAATTTATGTTGCAAATGAAAACTTGAGTGTCTCAGGCTAGATTGACAATTAACTTTTATAGATGGAAGATAAAGCAAAAAAAAAATAAGATCAAATCATCAAGAATTAAGGCCACAGCTATAATATATTAGAACAATTTCTGTATGATCTATTTGACATCTGTGAAAAAAATGTCATGTAGCATTAACTTGTGTCATTAATTTCAATTGTATATGTGTGCCAGATCACAGCTTTCAACTTTTTTTTGATATTAAGACTCTGACATCTCCACAGCTTCCTTAACTCAAATTTATTCAAAATCTCTGTACTTATGGTCCTTTGTATTCAAACAGTATTAGAATTTTATGATCTTCTAGAGTTCAGTCTGCAGAAGGGGCTGTAAGTCTAGTACTGTTTTGAAACTTAAATGTATCTTTTTGATGCATTTTGTACGAAAATATGCGACTTTATACATTTTGGTAATAAATGTTGTCAAATTGCAATTTCATTGGAAATTCTCAATTGTTACATGACAGACTTTAAGACCTGATGGGTCGATCTGTGGGCTGTTATGTAATTGTGTTGGTATAGGCTATGTTTTCTATGCAAATCATTAACAATTTGAATTTTAATTACAGATGACCTTTGAAGTGACCTTGACGGGTGATATGGATTTTTCTAAATGTAAAAGATTTTCTGTCAGAGGATTCAATCAAGTAAAAATGTATTCCTTGGTTTCCGTGGAAATTAAACAGTGTGATGCATTCAATCCTAAACTGATAATACCAAATGTAGTAATTGATGCAATAGGTCTGCCAGATGATACAGGTACATTGTATTAATGTTATAGAAATAACTATGATGTTATTGTGAATAGTATGAGCAGAATGGAATTGCAATGATTTCAGTTCATATTCAGAATCATTTATACAAGTGTTTCGAAAGAATGTCTTCAGATCTTTTCTAATACAATTTATTACCTGTGAAATTTTGAAAATATGATACCCAACTCGACAAATGCTGTTACAAAATTCAGAAGTCATCTAAGAACATGCATTGCAACCAAACTTGGTTACAATAGAATATAGGTGGCCCCCCTGGAAAAAACTCTGTCGATCCAATGTTGAAGCCAGTAGCAACATAATTTAATATTAGACTTTATTGAATCTCACTCAGATTTTCAAAAGGCTTTAGTTCAAGTGAGCATAACAGGCCTCTTATTTATAATTTATTTGAAAGTGTTTCATTGCTTTTCTGTTGATCCATTCATCATCATACATCGTCTCCATGATATTGTAAGGTTGTTACTGCAATTTTACAGTTTTCAGTTAGAAAGGAAAAGCATTTTGTTATAATTCCAATTGCTGTTGCAACGTCCAATTTCATTGGTCATTGTCATGAACAACAAAGAAATTATTTTCTCGATAAAAGCCTCTTGCCCATTAGCGTAACGCGCTTCGAGGAAAATAGTGCAGTATATGGTGATGTCAAATTCAGTGAAAACATAGTTTTAAGTTCAAAGGATTGGAATTATAAGAAATAA
Organism: Modiolus philippinarum; assembly: GCA_002080025.1. NCBI lineage: Eukaryota > Metazoa > Mollusca > Bivalvia > Mytilida > Modiolidae > Modiolus > Modiolus philippinarum. Next base: position 97,673 of record MJUU01052723.1, on the reverse strand, counting down.
AAGTAATTTTGGAGGAGTTTATGGATGTGTAAATGCGGCCTTTCCCTCACAAACTTTACATAAAGTCCTTCAGACTTTATTCAGTTCGTGAGTGAGTCGGCCACATTTACACATCGATAAACTCCTCCAAAATTACTTTTATTCCTAAAGTAACTGCCAGTGATGACCTTATAACTCCAAAATGGATTTTGGTAGGGAAATATTTTAGTGAGTTCTCTTATCTGGACATCCGGGCACTTTACCTAATTGGGCGGTGAAACAAACAATATTTTATTATATATCTATGTAACTTCAACTTTGATTTATTCATTCATTTTTCAAGATATATTAATGAAACTCGGAACATACATTTGAAACATTGGTATTAATATATCATTTATATGCAATTTTTAACTTGATTTTTCACATACATACATGTAATATACATGTAAGTAGACATTGATTGTTTCACCTTGCTCTGTTGTGGCAAGATTCAGTGGCGGATCCAGACTTTCTGCTAAGGGGGGGCCCAACCAATATTTTTTTCAAAAGGGGGGCCCGGAACCCAATTTTTTAGCTCACCTGGCCTAAAAGGCCATGTGAGCTTTTGCCATCGCTATGCGTCCGTCGTCCGTCGTCCGTCGTCCGTCCGTCTGTCTGTCTGTCTGTCAACAATTTCAAAAATCTTCNAAAAACCCTAGGAATTTTAAATATTTTCCGACCTAAGGGGGGGGGGGGCGGGCCCACTGAGATTACAATCCCCCGATCTAATTGGTCAATCCAGTTCAGTGATATCACATTGTAAAAGAGAACACAGTACATGTAGATGAGACCTTTTGAGCCATCTGTAGAAAAAAAGTATTAATGACATTTTAATATTTTAGCTATTTCAAAAGGGACTAATAGGACGCCAGTGTAACAGAAAGATACAGGGCAATTATTATCTATATTATATTTATTTTTTAGATGGAATGGGGAAGTCTATTACCTTGGTACAAAATGCTTTGTGGACCAACCCAGATGTTGACTACACTCCATACAAGAACATTATATCAGCCGTCTGGCCTAATTTACGTCACAGAGATTATACATATGCAGTGTTAAATGGCCGCAGTGTTGATGTTGCCACATATTATAAACAGACCAGTGTTTTGACCTTGACTGACCCTTGTTCTCATGTTGATGCAATCAGATGTGGAACAACAAGTAAGATTAATGCATGAAAGGGAGATAATTTCTGTACAATCCACATAACCATATATTCTGCATATCACTGTGTAAAAATGTTAGTTATTTTGACAAACTTTGGGAGGGATAATAAATAATAAAAATCTCCCTCCAGTTTAGTGGCTTAAAATATTTCTCCTTTGAAGATGGTAAATTTAGGATTTTCAACATGGGAGATTCAGGGAGAAAATTAAGAACTAAAATTTAACTATAAATTACCCACAGCATAAGATACTGAAAAATAACATTGCTACTTTTGACTCCAGATACAAAATAAATATAAAGAAAATAATAGAAAGTATATAGTTTCACTTATTGAACCTTTCCAGATTTTTAAATTTACCTTTAGTCATGATTAGAAATGTGATTGATTCAAGCAGTTTATATTCAATATTACTAATGTTTTGAAAAGACCAGATGTTTACTGACCTTTGTTTTGTCTTCTGTGGACCACACAAATACTGTAAAAAATAGATCTTGCCAAACATTACATGCTTTACATTGTAGCTAGTGAATATATGAATGAGGTATTTACTGGCGGAGAACTAGTACATGGGAATCGCTACATTGTATGTGTTCATGCTGACCGGAAACTCATTCCACATGCATCATGGACAGAAGAACTTGTTGCTGTTAGTACATGTAGTGATGGTGTTGTGATAGATTTGACTCCACCAACTGCAGGAGATGTTTGGATATCTCACAGTCCAACAGTCAAATATCAGGTAAATAAACCACCTGATATCAGTGTTATCCATTTGACATTACCAGAGGTGTTTACCACTACGAATTTTCCATATTTTCTACGCACTACGGATCCACATTGCATATATACGGTTTATTCATAAGGCTATGAAATGAATCAATTGGGCAATCAATGTAACAGAAGAGCTTCCTCTTGATAAACAACTTTCTTTAGAGAGCAAAATTGAATGATGTAGGTCCCTTTCACAACAATACTGCCGGGGCGCGTCCTCAAGTGGTGGATAGTTGAAGCTTGGTCTATGCAGGGTAGCCAGGTTATATTTCGGAAAGTTAAATTTCCTGGAGCAACGCCTTGTCCCATGCAATATAAAGTCCCCTTCTAAATTTTTCAAACACAGCAGACTCGCTAGGGTTGTATGAAAGGCCAAATTTCCTACCCATACCCTATCTCCTAATTTACAGTGGCAGTGGATTAGTCAGGTCATAATACGTAAATTCTGACAGCAAATCATTGAAGACAAACTGTGTGGAGAAGCCCTACGCCCCATGTAGATTAAGAACCCTTCTATACTCGTCTTACAAGAACACTCTGGAGAGGTCGTGTGGAAGATTAAGTTTCCTGCCCCTACCCATTTTTCCAAAAATAGAATCATTGACTCAATCAATAACTCTTTGTCGTCTTAATTTAGCTGAAAAAAAAATGCTCACTTGTCGTATATATATATATATAACTCTAATCAATCAACACAATGCAGTATAGAAAAACTTGCTGATAAAATTGGTACAATGAACTCAACAGATGTAATTATTTAAGTTGTCATTTAATTATAAAGATAAATATGTTCATTTAGGTCAGTATTTTAATTGCTTAGTCATGCGCAGAGGAGTTATTCACATCAATAATGGTATATTCTCTCATTTATTTTAAATACGGGAACAATTTCTCAAATTACGGGTGATCACGGACACATTACTGCTGGAATACGGATAACAGCTAAGAGGGGTAAACACCTCTGCATTACCTACAGCAGGGGAAATGTTTTTATATCTCACAGTCCAACAGTCAAATATCAGGTAAAGTAAACCACCTGTTATCAGTGTTATCCATTTGACACCACCTACAGCTGCGGATGTTTTGATATCTCACAGTCCAACAGTCAAATATCGGGTAAAGTAAACCACCAGATATGAGTGTTATCCATCCATTTGACACCACATACAGCTGGAGATGTATGGATATCTCACAGTCCAACAGTCAAATATCAGGTAAAGTAAACCACCAGATATAAGTTTTATCCATTTGACACCACATACAGCTGGAGATGTTTGGATATCTCACAGTCAAACAGTCAACTATCAGATAAAGTAAACCACCAGATATAAGTGTTTTCCATTTGACACCACATACAGCTGGAGATGTATGGATATCTCACAGTCAAACAGTCAAATATCAGGTAAAGTAAACCACCAGATATGAGTGTTATCCATTTGACACCAAATACAGCTTGAGATGTTTGGATATCTCACAGTCAAATAGTCAACTATCAGATAAAGTAAACCACCAGATATAAGTGTTATCCATTTGACACCAAATACAGCTGGAGATGTATGGATATCTTGCAGTCAAACAGTCAAATATCAGGTAAACCTCATTATATCAGTTTTATAGATTTGCCAAAATGGTATGTAAGACTTTGATTGTTTAATTAACAGACAAAAGGAAGAAGTCTTGAAGGGATTGTGTAAATAGAGGAATAAAGGTATGTTTATAGAAGAATTGCAAATGTTGTGTGTTAATTGTCCAGGAAATTTCCCATGATAACTGAAGAACAATAATACCTCATTTACTAGCTCACCTGGCCAAAGGCCATGTGAGCTTTTGCCATCACTCGTCCTTCTGTCCGTCGTCTGTCCGTCCGTTTACTTTTATTCAAAGATCTCCTCCTCTGAAACTACTGGGCTAATACTAACCAAACTTGGCCTGAATCATCACCAGGCTATGCTCTTTCAAGTTTGTGATTTTTATGACCGTAGACCAAACAACATGGCTGCTGTTACTAAAAATAGAACATAGGGGTAAATTTCTGTTTTTTGCAAATTACTCGAAAACCATTACAGATATCAAAATTCTGACNTACCCGTCTTGGAGTTATTGCCCCTTTTCCGAAAAAATTTCAGTTTTTCGTTACTTTAGTCTTCTACATTGAAAATGGTAGAAGATAGAAGTGAAGTTTATTTAATAAAAATAGTCAGCATAGTAAGATCTACATGTCCTGCAATTTTGAAGAAAATCTGACAACCCACATAGTCTGAAAATTTGACAGAAATCACAAAACATGAGGAGCGAACCTCTTTAAACACTTACACAACTGTCAGATAACAGTGTCATGGGAAAATAGTTTGAAAATAATGACAGACAAGTTTTCTGCTTTTTCTTTCTAGAGTTCTGCCACAGAAATTTATGTCAACTGGGAATCTTTCATTGATGTAGAAGAGTTTGAAACAGGCCCAAATCCTACTGGTATTAAGGACTACACAGTGGGTATAGGTAAGAATTTAAATGTTTGAAAAAGATTACAAAGTTTGCTGGGTAATAATTCCAATTATTATTGTAATATCCAATTTCATTGGTCCATATCATGAACAACACAGAAGCTATTTCTTTATAAATTCTTCTTGCCCGTTAAAATACAGGAATTAAACTCTGTTTCACTTCCTTATAATGGAAATATTGGAAATTTTACAATATCTGCTTTATTTGTGAATAAATTTCACTGATATTATAAATGGAAATCAAGAATGACTACATAACTGGAACATGATCCAAACAGTTTTAGGGTGCGCACAAGCCTTTACATACATGTGCATTTTTCTAGTTTTTGCTATGCAGGTAAAAAAATCTAGTGTTGGGTCATTTTATTTTGAGGGCAAACAGGCAAGAAGATTAAAATGATTACCCATATATGGCAAAGACCACTCGGGTGTATCAATGAATTTGGGGGTTTCATATAAAGCCGAGGGATGATGTTTACAAGTGTGGCCTTAATGAACTGAGATAAAAAAAGATTTAGAATCCAAATTTTAACAAGAAAGAAATCACATTTACCTAATGAAATATAAAATATGCCATGAATTTGTTAAATTTTAATACAAGTTCATTTTTATAAATGACGACTACTTTCTTGGAGAACAACCTTCTCAACACCAAAATAAAATTAATACACAAAAAACAAATGAGATAACTTCAAGAAAACAAAAAACCATGTAACTACATACATTAAGGATTAAACCATATCAAGTAGACCCTTTTACCACATTTCTGCAATTTTTTCTAGTATAATTGATTTTTTTATGTATGAGTGTGTGTGTGGGGGGGGGGGTTCACTTCACTATAAAAGCAAATGGCCAATTGCAATGTTTACTCAAGATCCACGTTGGCCAATTTTACTTCACTAAATATAATGAATATTCTTATTATTTGTGAATTTGTATGATACATTTAAGCTTTTTATGTCATTGTTTATCTTATGTGTTTGCTTATTTGTATGATACATTTATTGTATGTCATTGTTTATTTTATGTTTTTGCTTTAACCCGTAAGGGTTTATTTATGCAAATAAAGTACTTTAATGATAATGTTTATGCAAGATCAGAGTGAGGCTTATTGTTGATTTCTGAACTGACGACAGGTAAACCTGATATTACGTACATGTAATATGGTTGATTCCCTGTAACAATCGCCAGCAGAAAAAATTGTCCGTTTAAGGTAGATAGACAGTAATATTCATATCCATGAGATTTTGTTGTAAGTCGGCACAATTGAAGAACAAATCCTACTTACCTGAAATCAGTAATAAAAAGTATGGGTCACCATGCTTGTTTTTTCTAGAATTGGGTTCAAAGTTTGCTCATTTTTAGCCATTTTTTCACCATAATTTACAAAGAATACACGGGGAAAATATGGAAAAGCAATTTTTAGCTTAATAGAAATGAACATTTTATCCATGAGAATTTGATGTATTTATGTGAACAGATAGTTTATGATGTAATTTATTGGTTACAATTATAAAATGTAGATGTCACCATGCTTTTAACAGAGACATTTTGCAAAGTTTTCGGAGTAAACGTTATTTACGGGAAAAGGGAGTTAATTCGCGGCAAACTAAACAAAATGTGACGTTTCACATTTGTCATTTAATTATGACGTCACAAAGGAAAAGTCGTCATATTTCTGTTCCGGCACGAAAATCAAACCTACCCCGTATCCGACTCTTTATTTTTCTAATGCGCGACTGAATTGCGCAGCGCAACAGTGTCTATCTACCTTAAACATAACAGGCATTTTCAAAAAGTGTTTTTCCTGCAAAATATGCAGAAGTTGACTAAAAAGGAGAGGTTTCAGATGTGTACAATATTTTTACTCATGTGTGCAAAATCTTGTGCAGAAATATACAGTCAACAGAATGCAAAGTCCATTATCTAAAGGAAATGAAATAGACTTCAATAACTTCCAATTCCACTAATATGATAATTACAGAGGAGTTTGACAATAAATTAATATGTTTTATCCTATTGGTATTTAGAATTGTACTAGGTATAAAAGAGACTTTACAGATTTGTATTGTAACTTGTATAAAAAAATTTATAGGACCTAAAAATTTTAAACTTACTTACATGCCCCATATTTATTGCTAGATTTCACAGAAGGCATCAGGTAGTATCTTACTGGTATGAAGGATTTTATTCACTTCATATAAATACACTGCATTCTGATTTGTTAAATGCTGTGGTAATTTTTGGCAAATACCCTTTCACTAAGATGCTTGTCGTGTTTTAGTCCTTGAGTCATCTATGCTTTTTGATGATAGCAAAATTCAGTTTAATTAAACAGATATATCATGAACATAAGGGTATTTCAGTTCTGGAAAACTCAGAATTCAATAACGTTATTGAATTTGGTAACTTTGCAATGATTCAAGTCTTTGCACTTTCTACAAAAACTCTTGATGCTTTCAAAAGGTGAAATAAATTATTTCCTTAAATTCTGTCTACGGAAATCAAAATCTATATATGGAATAAAAAATGACAAGGTTTTAACTGGGGACAATGAGATATCCCTATTTAAACCCTATTATGTCATGAGTTACAGAACTTGGTAACCTAGTGAAACTTTCGTATTTGGCTACAGGTTTTAATATAGATTTTAAACATGTAGTTTACACTGTACAGCATATAAAACATTAAAAAAATATTTGAAAATATCAAATTAAAATTTTGGCCAATTTTTGGTTGAAAATAAAGCCAGAGTTACCAAATTCAATAAGGTTATTGAATTCTGAGTTTTCCCGAACTGATTTGCCAAAAATACAAGTCTTGGGTCTAAATGTCCCTCCCCTTTCAGGGTCAGCAAATTTTACCACCCAGTGACTTGTATTTTTGGCAAATATCCCTCCTTATGATGATATATCTGTTCATAATGAACCCAAGTAACTAAAAACTGTACTGATACAGGTCCTTAGCTAACTGATATTGATGGGCATAAAACATGCACATTGTATGAAGGAGTTTGCAGATCACTATTATAATGGTTTACACAAATATTTACAGAAATGCAATGGTCAGTAAAACCATAGGTAAAACCATGGAAATGAAGGGGTGAAATTGATGTAAGGCTCAATATTTTTACCTTTAAGATCTCCTTCCAGGAAAGTAAAACTTTAAAAATGTGTATGGACATCCTTAGTAAAAATTTAAAAGTTCTGATCCAGCTGAAATCACCATTGCCACAATCAAAATAAAAATGTGTGCATTAAGATAAAAAATATGTACATCTCAGGATATATATTTGCTTTCGAAAAATTTGACCATATATATTTAGATAAAAATGATAATTAACTGCCAATTTTTTTTTTGGATAATTTCTCTACCGGAAGTGACTGTCACAATGAATGTTATTGTTAAGTAAATGTCTCAGCGGATTAATATAAAAAAACTAGTTCATGCAAATATAGATTACACCACAAGATCCTGTTCATTACCATATTTTATCCACTAGAGATAGTTAAATTTTTAAATTTTAAGTGCGAGGCTTGTCGAGCAGTTTAAAACTTTTTAATTTAACTATCGAGAGTGGATAAAATATGGTAATAATCAGAATAAATTGGTGTAATCTTTTTCTCTCATGATAAATGATAAACACGGAGAATTGTAATCCCAAATAGACTTGGCTGGAAATAGCAAGGGGCTTTATTCAACATATGCTGCATATGAAAATTTATCTAACGGGTCAAAACCAGTTTAAACCTGACATATCATTAGAGAATGAATCTTAAACCATTAAATATAAAAATAAAAACAATAACTAATCTGAGATTCTGATTTTCAAAAGTATTCATTTCTGATTTATGGCATAGTCATACCTTGTAACACTTCTTTGCAAATGGTGACAGTAGAATGTGAAATAAGAAAAGCAAAAGGTATGCTTACTTTGGTGGAAAAACCCTTAATTATTATCATTTGTACCAAATTTAGAGCACAGTTTGCTACATATTTCTGATTGGTACATATGTATATGGTTTCTATTTTTAGGTAGCTCTACAGGTGCCAATGATGTAGTGCCATTTGTCAGTGTAGGTGTGGTTAATCATAAAGCATTCCATGGTCTTCGACTACAGAATGGATATGTTTACTATGCAACAGTTACAGGTGGGCATATAATAGACAACTGTGGGCCTTTGTATTGAAGGAAATTAATGTTGAATGTGGTTATTTTTTCCAAAGAATATAATAATAACTAAATCAAGGCATTGCATTCTGATTAATTTGGTGAATCTTTCAAAGATTTGAATAAAACTATTTCAAGATAAATGTATATGTATATACAAACTGACAAATGTGTACAAATGCATTGACTAATTTCTTATTTTTGGTGTATTGAAAACCCCAATGTCACAATAAAACAGAAATTTGTGCATGAACACAAGAAATTGATTTCCTGCAAATACTCAGAAAATATTTGTTATGCCCCAGCCGTTAGGCAGTATTCAGTAATGATTTTATATTTGGTCTGAACCTTTGGCATGATGAGTTGTACCATGTCTACCCTTTTCAAGTCCGTCGCTCATCTACTTCCTGTTTGAAGATAACTATCTGGCAGGGGCATCCGTATCATATGGACACATTTTCTATTATTTAAAAAAAAACAAAACAAACTTACAATTGATTTTTGTGTTATTCATGAATATTAAGCCTTCGGACAAGCTTATGTCATAATGATAGATCATAAATTTTAATGAAGTACTGAAAAAGTAGTACAGTGTAACTTCTGATGTTTTTCTGAAAGTTCAAACAAGAAGCTTCTAATGATTAACCGCCTCGATATAATACACATTTGAAGCTTTAATAGTGGAATATTATTTGAAGGTGCATCTAGATATTTTGGAAAGTTTCAGTTACAGAAATGGATCTCTGTTTTACTTATAATGTACTTTGAATGTGAGGTTTGATATTCTCTTTATGAGAACAGGTATTTAACTTAATTTTTAACTCACATGACCCAAAGGGTCAGTGTGAGCTATTGCCATCCTTTTGCGTCTGTCTTCTGTCATCTGTCTTTTGTCCGTCAGTAGTCTGTAAACTTTTCACATTTTCATCTTCTCTGAATCTACTGAAGCAAATTCAACCAAACTTTACAGGAATGATGTATTGAATCCTTTACACAGATTGCACATTTTGTTCCGATCCAACAAAAAACATGGCTGCCAGCACTGAACTTAGGTTTCACATTGGACTTTATGGGAAAAATCACATTTTCATATTCTCCTCTGAAACCACTGAAGCATATTCAACCAAACTTTACAGGAATGATGTACTAAAGGTCTGAACAAAGATTTCTCATTTTGTTCTGATCCGATAAAAAACATGGCTGCCAGCATGGAACATAGTTTAACATTGGACCCTATGGGAAAATCACATTTTCATCTCCTCTGAAACCACTGAAGCAAATTCAACCAAACTTTACAGGAATGGTGTACTAAAGGTCCTTAACATAGATTGATCATTTCATTTTGATCCAATAAAAAACATGGCTGCCAGCGCAGATTGTAGTTTAACATGACCCTATGGGAAAATCGTATTTTCATCCTCTGCTCTGAAACCACTGAAGCAATTTCAACCAAACTTTACAGAAATGGTGTACTGAAGGTCCTTAACAAAGATTGCTCATTTTCTCTGATCTGATAAAAAACATGGCTGCCAGCAGGGGACATAGTTTAACATTGGACCCTATTGGAAATTCACATTTTCATCTTTTTCTCTGAAATCACTTAAGCAAATGCAACCAAACTTTACTGGAATGATGTATGGAATGTCCTTAACAAAGATTGCTAATTTTGTTTTGATCCGACAAAAAACATGGCTGTCAGCGCGGAACTTAGGTGTAACTTTAGACCCTATGGGAAAAATCACATTTTCATCTTCTCCTCTGAGCTCTGAAACCACTGAAGCAAATTCAACCAAACTTTACAGGAATGATGTATGGAAGATACTTTACAAAATTTGCCCATTTCATTTCGATCCGACAAAAAACATGTCCTCCAGTGCAGAACATAGTTTAACATTGTAGCCTAGTATGGGAAAACCATCCTTTTCATCATCTTCCCTGAAACTATTCAAGCAAATTTAACTTTTTCTAAAAGGTCCTTTGCAAGAATTACTCATTTCAATAAGATCAGAAACGAGACATGGTTGCTAATGGTGAACTTAGTTAAACATTAGACGGCAATGGTAAAAAAAACATCATTTTTGGTCTTGCATGGCATAGAAGCATTTTGTCGGGTGAGCGATACAGGCTTAGTCAGTGAGTCTCTAGTTATGGTACTGTGAAAGTATCATTGTTCTTGGGGTTCTAATTTTCGTAATTTCATGGTTTGCTAAAACCATGAAATTAAGTTCCCACCTTAATGCATTTATTTCGTAGAGTTTCAAAGCTTAGAATTCGAAACCACAAATTTAAGTGCCCTATAAATAGTGAGATTAAAGAAAACCAAGAAAATTGATGTCCATGAATTAAAGTACTTCGACAGTATTTCCATAAACATGATCATTAAAAGCATGTTCAAACAACCAAAACTACATGATTTCTACAAATTAACATACATTGTATCTATAATATGAAATGTAAAATTGCTAGCAAGCTCTATTTATTTTTCTTTTAGGGACTGATTTTGCTGGTAGAAGTACAACTAAAACATCAAGTCCAGTAGTAGTAGATTATACTCCTCCAATAAAGTCTGATAAACCTATTTATCTACCTGGGCGTCATATCACATCACTACAGGAAATACAAGTTTGGTAGGTTATTATTTGATGTCTTGTGCACTATAGATTACCTTAAATATCCAAAGGTCACAATTAAGTATTCATATAATTTAGGAGTACAGTGTATCTCCTGAATGCAGAAATTTGAGCATTGCCAGATTTTTAGCTCACCTGGCCAAAGGCTTTTGCCATCACTTGGCGTCCGTCGTCCGTCTGTCCGTTAACTTTTATTCTTCTCCTCTGTAACTGCTGGGCCAGTACTAACCAAACTTGGCCTGAATCATCACCAGGGTATGCTCTTTCAAATTTGTGATTTTAATGTCCGTAGACCAAACAACATGGCTCTGTTACTAAAAATAGAACATAGGGGTAAATTGCCGGTTTTTGCAAATTACTCGAAAACCATTACAGATATCAAAAATCTGACGGGGTTAAAATGATCAGCATGATGAGATCTACCCACCCTGCAATTATGAAGAGTATCGTATAACCCATCTTGGAGTTATTGCCCCTTTTCCGTAAAATTTTCGTTTTTTTGTTACTTTTAGTCTTATATATTGAAAATGGTAGAAGATAGAAGTGAAGTTTAAATTACAGAAATGGTCAGCATAGTAAGATCCACATTTCCTGCAAGTTTGAAGAAAATCTGACGACCCAAATAGGAGTTATGGCCCCTTTTTCTTTGAATTTTCTAGATTTTTTAACATTTTTACTTTTATTTCAAAAACTGTTCAAGATGGAGGTTAAATGTGAATTACAAAAGTGTTGAGCTTTTCCAGGACTACAATTTCTACATATGTCCAGCAGATGAGCATCTCATCCAAGATGGCCACCACTAGGGAACATAGTTTAACATAGGACCCTATGGGAAATGCATTCAAAGATCTCCTCCTCTGAAACCACTGAGCCAATGTGGACCAAATTTTGTCACAATAGTCCTCAGGTGGTCCCATAAAGTTTGATATTTTTGTGGTTGTACCTCATCCAAGATGGCTGCCAGCGGGAACATAGTTCAACATAGGGACCCTATGGGAAATACATTGAAAGGTCTTTTCACCTGAAACCACTATTAGCCAATAGGAACCAAACTTGGATACAATTGTCCTTGGCTGGTCCCCATTAAAATTCGTGATTTTTATGTTCGTACCTCATCCAAGGTGGTCGTCAGCACAGGACATAATTTAACATAGGACCCTATTGGAAATGTATTCAAAAATCTTCTTCTCTGAAACTGAGCCAATTGGAACCAAACTTAATCTTAGTCTAGATATAGTCTTCAGGTGGTCCCTTTGAAAGTTTGTGATTTTTATGTTCATACCTCATTGAAGGTGGCTGCCAGCAGAGAACATAGTTTAACATAGGGACCCTATGGGAAATGCATCCAAAGAATTTTCTCCTCTGAAACTACCAAGCCAAATTCAACCAAACTTGATAACAATAGTCTTTGGCTTGTCCCCTTCAAATTTTGTGATTTTGACGTTCGTACCTCATCCAAGATGGCCACCAGCGTGGAACATAGTTTAATATAGGGATCCTATGGGAAATTCATTCACATGTCTTCTCCTCTGAACCTACTGAGCCAATTGGAACCAAGTTTGGTTACGATTGTCTTTGGGTGTTCCCTTTCAAAGTTTGTAATTTTTATGTTTGTAACTCATCCAAGATTGAAAATGTAACATCTGGTGAACTGATTTATAGTATGAATGGGTGGTCTATTCGTGACAATGAATAAAACCAGTCACCAGGTGAGCGATACAGGCTCATGTGAGCCTCTAGTTGTCTTTTCATTGACTCTTCTAACACATCATTTTGAAAAAATTAAAAAGTGCAATGAGATTTATGGAAATAAACAAATTAAATAACAATATCAATTTCTTGATTTATTGGTGCTCATTCTTTAATTTGCAGTTGGACATCAGTGTTTGAAGACTTAGAAAGTGGAATAGAACGATATGAATGGTATATAGGATCACAACCAGGTCATTACGATATCATGGCAAGAGCGACTGTGCTGAACGAAGAATGTGGTCAGTCGGATAAAGATACACCATTGTCTTTAGAGGATGGACATTCTTATTATGTTACTGTCCAGGTATGGTAGTTACTGGACCTTTGTCACTGCTCTCAGGCTATATTTAAGCATTCATGCTTGTCTGGAAAAACAAACATTCATTCGGTTGAAGCCAGATTGTCAAAACATATGATATAGTCACTACCAAAAAAATATGCAGTTTTATGTTGGTCTTAGCTAAAAATAAACAAGGTACAGCTGATAAAAATTCCATGTTGATACGTCGCTGGCGACAAAATCGTTCAATTTTTAAAAGCAATCAATTTATTTAGTAAGATTTAAATGGATCAATTTTAAATTGAGTTTCTAATTTCTAATATTGTTACTGTCAAACCATAATTTCTTCTATTATATTTTTTACATTTTACACATTTGTTTTACCTGTATAAAGTTATATGGTTTTATATTAATATTTTATGTATTTATTAAAATTGTTCAATATACTCAACAGTTCTCGCCACAATATAGCTGAAATATTGCTGAAGTTGGTGTAAAACATCAATCAATCAATCAATCAATCCATGTTGATAAATGAACCAACATCATTTTACTGTATAGTTGTTATTGATTGACCTAAATAAGGTTTAAACCCAATCAACATCCCATATTGTGAAATTGCTATTATTTGTGTGGGTTCCAAGTTTTGATGATATCATGGTTGATAGAAACCACAAAATTTAAAACCCAACTAAATACCAATTTTTACATAACTTGCAATGGGAATGCCATCAAATCGGGAATCCTAAAACCCTTGAAGCAATGATTTTTTTCTTCTAAACCACGAAATTTGACACCCACGAATTAAAGAACATTTAAAGTGTTTGCTTATTTGCAAATCTTTCAGGCAGATACATTGCTTTAACAGGGAAATTTTGTATATGATGTAACATGACTTAGGCAAATTGATATTGAATTTTTTTCCTTGAAAGGTGTTTGTGCAAACAAGTAATAAGTTGGTATTCTGCCTAATACACATTTCTAGTTGTGTAACATACAACATATACTGCGAATTCTTAAGAATGTTAAACCAAATAGATGATTTGCAAATTAATTAAGGTCCTTGCCAGTTCTAGTCAAATTTTGTGCTTCTTGGTCTAACCATTAATTGGAAACAACTCCTACACCAGAACAAAACATAAACACATGCATTTGTTTAAATGTACGGTCTTTCTGCTTAGCTAGCGCTGACAAAGTAGTTCTTAAACAATATTTATCATTTTCTGCAGTGAGTTAACCTATATTCAAAATTTAAATGTTTTCTTAGTCACTGAAAAGACAGCTAGGTCAAGCTTGATCAGTTGATTATTTTTGTACTCTAAACAAATATAGTTTTAAGGATTGTAAACGCTTTTTGGAATTAGGTTTTGAATTTCGTTGCTGATTAAAGGTCTATTAAAGATTCATCTTTCATAGTTTTTGTCTAGCCTGCGACAAAAGTCGCGGAAAGCGAGACATAGGCATGCAAAGTATGACGGCGACGGCGATGGCGTTAACTTTTACTATAATACAGAATACTTTGAAAACCCTTTGATGTAGGAACATCATATTTGGTCCAGTGGTAGTACAAAAAAAAAATGTACGAGTCTAGTGCTAGCTGACGGACATAAAATCATGTGACCTTGACCTCAATTTCATGGTCTAGTGACCACGTTAAGTTGCTCTGATTAGATCCATATCTCAATAAGTATAAGTGGTAGGTCAATGATATTTGGTATGTAGGTTGATCTTGAGTAGTACATGTCAGTCTGGCATATGACTTTTGTCCTTGACCTCAATTTCACGGTCTAGTGACCACATTAAGTTTCTCTGATTAGATCCATATCTCAATAAATATAAGTGGTAGGTCAATAATATTAGGTATATAGGTTAGTCTTGAGTAGTACATGTCAGTCTTACATATGGCTTTTGTCCTTGTCCTCAATTTCACGGTCTAGTGACCACATTAAGTTTGTCTGATTAAGTCCATTTCTCAATAACGATAAGTGGTAGGTGCCTAATATTTAATATGTGGGTTGGTCTTGGGTAGTACATGATAGTCTGGCATATGACTTTTGTCCTTGACCTCAATTTCATGGTCTAGTGACCATGTTAATTTTCTCTGATTAAGTCCATTTCTCAATAACTAAAGGTCACAGTGGTAGGTCAATAATATTTAATATGTAAGTTGGTCTTGGGTAGTACATGCCAGTCTGGCATATGACTTTTGTCCTTGACCTTAATTCTACGGTCTAGCGACTATATGTTAAGTTTCTCTGATTAAGTCCATTTCTAAGTAATTATAAGTGGTAGGTCCATAATATATTGTATATAGGTTGGTCTTGGGTAGTACATGTCAGTCTGTCAAATGAAATTTGTCCTTGACCTCAATTTCACAGTCTAGTGGCCACGATAAGTTTCTCTGATTAGGTTAGTTTCTCAACTACTATGAGTGGTAGGTCAATAATATTTAGTTAGTAGCTTGGTTTTGGGTAGAATATGTCAGACTGGTATATGACTTTTGTCTTTGACCTCAATTTCATGGTCTAGTGAGCATGTTAAGTTTCTCAGTAAGTATTTGTGATAGGTCAATGATATTTTGTATATGGGTTTTTCTTGGATAGTATATAATGGCCTTCTATATAGGTTTTGTCAGTGAATTAAATTTCAATTTAGTTAGCATATTCAGCTTTTCTGATTAGGTTAGTTATTGTTGAAAACATCAATTCAGATGCCAAGCAGTGACGGGCGAGACATCTTTTAGGGTCTACTCTTGGTAATTAAAAATACTCTTTTTTTTGGTTACTCTTCACAAGCAGTGTCCTAGTGAGATTTTCCACAAAGTTACTTCTCTTTTGGGTTTTTTGGGTTTTGCTAAGTTCATTCTGTTGATTGTAGAACTAGCAAATAGTCTATCGCCCAAAGAATTATTTAAGCCAGCTCTTTCCACTTTTATGAGATACTTGTAAAATGGCATAATGCATTCTGATTTTTCTATTTAAGGCTTTTAACAATGCTGGATTATCATCTGTTGCCACATCCTGGGCATTTGTAGTGGACACAACACCCCCTACTGGTGGACATGTCTATGATGGACAGAGAAGTCAGATGACTGGAGATCAGAAAGACATTGATTATCAAACGGAGATTAAAATTATCTACGCATACTGGGAAGGATTCCATGATTCTCACTCTGTAATACAAGAATACTATGTGAGTGTTGGGACATGTCAGGCTTGTGATGATGTGTTACAGCGACAAGCTCTTGGAATTGTAGAAGGTACAAAAATGTATATAGCATATATAGGCATACTCTCATTCCGCCATGTAGATTACGTTAATATGTAAATACCAATATTATATTTCTACCTTGCTATTATACCCTGATAAGAACTTCCTATTGTATTTAAGTGAGGTTGATATTCTATTGCTAGGGATTTTTATCCAAATGGGATGAATACATTGCCAGAATGAAACCACTGTTACACGTACAGTTAGTACAATGATTAACCAATATCTTAAGATCTACTAGTCAAAAGATTATAAGGTGTCTTGAAAATGTGTTTTAAGGTCATTATGTGATTTGCAACAGTAAAAACTTTTCATTCATTTCATTTTTTATAATTTGAGTATTCGTAATAATTATCATAACTTCATTTAATTTCAGATTTTCAGATGAGAAATGTACACCTTGGGACTGGTATTAAATACTATGTAACAGTGACTGTCTGTAATACAGCCGAGCTGTGTGTGTCTGTGTCGTCTGATGGTGTGATTATAGATAACAGTCCTCCTACAGTGGGTATGGTACAGGATGGAACAGGGATCCAGGACATACAGTACCAGTCTTTGACGTGAGCATATATATAGATATACCTTCTCATTATATCGTGAGTTGCATTAAATTATTGTATTTACATTATTTTAGCCATATTTTTATCTGTGACATCACTGTTTCTATGTTTCTACATACCACAATATTGTGGCCTACCAGTATACATATCAAATCAATGACTTCCAGTTTTACACATTATTGAAAGGTTATTAATGTAACATTGTTTGTTTTGCACTGGATTTGTTTGTTTTGTAGTCATCAGTTTTCATGGTTTTGAAAATTTTCATCATTTGTAGAATTTTGATTTTACAATTTATAGATATATTTACATCTATCTTTGTTTGATGGTTACCTGTATTTCCTAGAAAGAAACTGAGTTTTTGTCATTTATAATATATCTTTCCCTCAAATTAGAACTACTCAGGATAAAATAATAAAAATGATTTTTTTTCCCCATAGCACATATATTTCTGCCAAATGGCATGGATTTCATGATCCTCAGTCTGGAATAGAGAAGTATGTATGGAGAGCAGGCACTACAAAACTAGGAGATAATGTAATGGCAGCTACGGAACTCCATGTAACACAAGTTGCTGCTGTGACTAATTTATCTCCTGCGCTGCCTACAGGAACAACAATTTATATAACAGTGAGAGCCTATAATAGAGCAGGTAAAATAATTGTCTGATTTAAGTTCCTTTATTTTTATGCGCCAATGACAAAAAGTCAGGGGCATATTGTTTTACCATGGTATGTCTGTCCATTCATTTGTCTGTCCACTTGTCGGTCTATATGAATAAAAACATGTATTTAGTGGGTATGATATGTGTCTTACAGACACAAATATCCTTACTAAGAAACTACACTTTGATTTTAAGTTTTCTCAGGGGCATGCTGATATGTCATAATCTGGATTTTAGCAGTTGTTGTGAAATTTAGATTATAATATCTTCTTGGAAGTTTATGTTATATGCCTGGTTTTAAAGAGAAAACCTGTCAAATTAAAACAGAAGTTTTGTCTAAAACAACCAAGAAGTTTTGTCTAAAACAACCAAGAAGTTTTGTCTAAAACAACCAAGCTTTAAATTGAAATGATGATGAACTGAACCCTTGATAATCAGGAAATTTTTGACAATTTAACATTGAATAAACATTCATAGACATAATTGCTAACTGAGCTCTTCATAAACTAAGAACGTATGAAAACCTAAGGTAGAAGAGAAAATCATATTGCACAACCCTTTTAATACAATAATTTTTGTATTAGTAGTAGTCTTGCCTTTTAATGTTCACAATTTTCATCTGTCTTGTTTGTTTTCCCATGTATAGAACAGTTGTTGAAAACAATGCTGCACATTTTGTAACACAGGCATTCCAAGTTGCTTGTCTGTTGGGGCACATGTATTGTCTTGTTCATGTTGTAAGAGGGTTCTTATTGCCTTCATATTTCTGGAAATCAGTTCTAATTGTTTTTATGCCTATGCTGTTGGGTGACAGGGGCATTAAGTTTTACCCTTGTCTATTTGTCTGTCTGTCTCCCCTTTTCAAGACCATCACTCATTTATTTCCTGTTTGATGATAACTTTGATTTTTTCCCATGATAGACATATAGTGAAATTTTTTGTCAATGATTGCTCAGCTTGTGTAAGTAGTAATAAATTGATATTTGGTCTGAAGCTTTGGTATGATGAGTTGTACTGTGTCTCCCCTTTTCAAGTCCATGGATCATCTACTCCCTGTTTGTTTATATATATCGGGGGGGGGGGGGG
>MJUU01052723.1:32339-47117 GCA_002080025.1 Modiolus philippinarum | reverse complement strand
CCCTGAGGGCAATTTTTGAAAAACTTTAACCTTGCCTCTAGAAGGTAGGCTTTTAGTGGTAGGGTTTTCATATTTGGTATGTAACTTCCTTATGATGACAGCCTTCTTCTGTATCCATACTTGTAGACATGTTGACCTTGACCTTGCCCTGAGGGCAATTTTTTTTAAAACTTTAACTTTGCTTCTAGAATTAAGATGTTTAGTGGTAGGGTGTTCATATTTGTTATGTGACGTTCTTTTGATGAGAGCTTTCTAATGGTACCATATTTATAGATATTTTGACCTTGATCTTGCCCTGAGGGCAATTTTTTTAAAACTTTAATTTTGCTTCTAGAATTAAGTTGTTTAGTGATAGGGTGTTTATATTTCATATGTGACTTTCTTGTGAAGAAAGCTTTCTTTTGAATTTATTGTGCATTGAGGTTACTGGAATCCCCGGCGAGCTATGTTGTCTTCTGACAACTCCTGTTGTTATAGGCTTGAACTTGCCTATAAACTGTCTTAATTTGGAAACTTTTTCGAAAAATGACAATTCTTCATGCATATATAAAAAAAAATGACATTAAAAGGGATATTAAAAGAAATAGATATGAATAGTAGATTAATATTCACCATTTTTAGTTCGCCTCAATGAAGTTGAGGGGGGACTATTTGAGTACCTCTGCATCAACGTCTATGTCAGGGTCCGCATTTAGGTATATATCTTCGTAACTATGAAGGGTAGGATCATCAAACTTTGCATACAGATGCATCTTGCATGGGCTATCCAACAGCCTCCAAGAAAATTAGATCTCTTTGACCTATATTTTCCGCTTGAAGGACTTACATTGAAGTTTATGTCCGAGTTCAGGTCTCGGTCACTTATGATGGTAGTATCATGTAACCTTGCATATGCATGCAACTCTGATGGTAGGTCAGCATCCAGGTAAAATTAGGTAATTTTGACCTATATTTTCTGCTTGAATGACTAACATTCAAGTTTTTGTCCGAGTTCAGAATTTTCTTAGTCACTATACATTTTAGGATTATGTAACCTTGCATATGCATGCATATCTGATGGTAGTTCAGCATCCAGGCAAAATTAGGTCACTTTGGCCTACATTTTCCGCTTGATTGCTTTACATTCAATTTTTCTGACAATTTCAGATCTCAGTCACTATACATGGTAGAATCATGTAACCTTGCATATGCATGCATCTCTGACGGAAGATCAGCATTCAGGCAAAATTAAGTCACTTTGGCCTATTTCTGCTTGATTGACTTACATCTAAATTTAGTGAAGAGTTCAGATCTCATTCACTGTACATGTTAGGATCATGTAAACTTGTATATGCATGCATTTCTGATAGTATGTCAGCTTCCAAGCAAAATTAGGTAACTCTGACAATGTGCAATAATTGTTGATTACCTATGTTTATTTATAGAAAATCAGTATGCTATACACCATTGTACTGAAGTGTCATTCTTTAAAACTGTCCCAAGTTAATGTATTGACATGTAATGAAAGTAATATAGTAATTTGTATTAATCAGGGTACACTGAAGGAGGAACACAGATACAGACATATAAAAGTGAGGGACAAAGGAAGTTTGGTTTGAACTACAAAGTCAGCCTGATTGACAAGACATTTGTATATATAACTGTTATAGCTATCAATGCAGCTGGACTGAGATCTGTTTCATATTCCAGTCCAATTCTTGTTGATCTCACACCTCCACAGTTCAATTTTATCAATGATGGTCTTGGTAAGTTTACAAATATTTATAATGCATTAGATTTCTCAAGTCTCTCCTTCTTGTACAAAAAAAAAAATCAAACATCAAAATTATACCCCCACTCGTGAGTGGGTAGTATATTGGAATACCCTTGTCCGTCCATCTTTCCGTCCGTCCTGGGTAGTATATTGGAATACCCTTGTCTGTCCGTCCTTTAGTCCTTCCTTCCTTCTGTCAGTCCGTCTGAAGTTTATCGCATTTTTCTCAGCTACTGTTGGTCTGATTTATTTCAAATTTGGTATTTGACTCTATATTTAGGGGGAATGTGTTGCCTGCCATTTTGATTGCCTTATGATATCAACTTCCTGTTTGGCGGGACTTGGCCATTTTTGCCTTTATTGAACATAGTGAAAATTTTCGTTGCACTTTTCTCAGCTACTTCTGGGCCGATTTATTTCAAATTTGGTATTTGACTTTATATATAGGGGGAATGTGTCATCTCCCATTTTGGTCGCCTTATGATATCAACTTCCTGTGTGGCTGGACTTAGCCATTTTTCCCTTTATTGAACATAGTGAAAATTTTCGTTGCATTTTTCTCAGCTACTGCTGGGCTGATTTATTTCAAATTTGGTATTTGACTTTATATATAGTGGGAATGCGTTGTCTCCCATTTTGGTCGCCTTATGATGTTAATTTCCTGTTCGGCGGGACTTGGCCATTTTTTCCCTTTTTAATATTCAAAACCATACGAGTGGGGGTATACCTAGCACGACAACGTGTGCAACCTCATGTTTGCTTTACCTTCACCTTTAGCTTTGTTTTTAGCCAACAGGGGAAGGGGAGTGGGGGGTTAAAAATGTTTAATACATACTTAGCGAAGATATGTTATGTTTTGAATATGTAATATAGCCTCAGGCTGATATAGGAGTCTCGGAATGATAACCGTGCTGATATGGAAAAAGCCATTTATTAATCTCTATGTATAATATTTTGATGGGTAAACCAGGGATAGAGAGATCTTTTACAAAAATTAAGAGTATTGTCATTTGGAAGTTTGCTTATTTTCATTGAATTGATATCTTATATGTGTTGTTTTAATGAATTATTTTGGATGGTTTTGACATTAAATTAAACCTTTGTATTGAAAATTTTTTCAATGTTGATGAATAAGCACTTTTGATTTATAAAATATGATAAGAATGTACATAAGACATTTTCTCAAAATGTACAGTTCTGAGGGGGAGCCGGAGAGGGCCTCATCTCAGAATCCCAACAGGGATAGAGGTATACTGTTTTCGGTCTGTGTGTGTGTGGGTGGTTTGGTCCGTAACACATTTTCGTTGCATTTAACACTGCAATCGAAAAAGTTACAGATCTGGAATGTTGAAATATTGAAATAATGAGGGATGCAATTTCAGACCTGTGCAAATATTACATCCTGTTTACCGTTTTAGTCAATTTTTTCCCACAATTTTACCCATTATTCCCATATATTGAAATTTTTCGTCAAAGATTTCTCAGCTTTTGTATGTAGTAATGATTTGATATTTGGTCTAAAGCTTTGGTATGATGAATTGTATAGTGTCTCCCCTTTTTAAGTCTGCCACTCATTGACTTCCTGTTTGCCAATAACTTTGATTTTTTCCATTATTGCCATATATATTGAAATTTTTTGTCCTCGATTTCTCAGCTTGTGTATGTAGTAATGATTTGATATTTGGTCTGAAGCTTTGGTATTATGAGTTGTACTGTGTCTCTCTTTTTCAAGTCTGTCACTCATCTACTTCCTGTTTGCCTGTAACTTCCATTTCTTCAATTATAGCCATATATTGAAATTTTTCGTCGATTTCTCTGCTTGTGTATGTAGTAATGATTTGATATTTGGTGTGAAGCTATGGTATGATGAGTTGTACCGTGTCTCCCCTTTTCAGGTCTGTCACTTATCTACTTCCTGTTTGTTGATAACTTTGATTTTTTTCCATAATAGCCATATATTGAAATTTTTTGTCAAAGATTTCTCAGCTTGTGTATGTAGTAATGATTTGATATTTGGTCTGAAGCTTTGGTATGATGAGTTGTACCGTGTCTCCCTTTTTCAAGTCTGTCACTCATCTACTTCCTGTTTGCCTAGAACTTCAATTTATTCCATTATAGCTGTATACTGAATTTTTTTGTCAAGGATTTCTCAGCTTGTGTATGTGGAAATGAGCAATGAGCGCCGCGGGGATATAATTGGAAGCCATTTGGTGACAGCTTTTGGTTTTTCTAAATCCTGAACTACAAAGAAACTTAAAGTCCAAGCAGTTGACCCATGTTACTGCTGTTGTTCATCTTATGTTATTTACTATGATGCTTTAAACAATTGTAAAGAAGTCCATACAACATAGTTTAGAATGGCCTGTTTCTCCACCTTGAGCAAGTTTAATTGCTAGATATTGACCAATACTCTTTATTGCATAACAAACCCTAATGGATTAGGCAAGTACAGACAGTATAAAATGTACACAATTCACACATTAAGTGTATCATTCATGTTAAGTAAAGTATAATACAATTTACACACATAAACAAATATGTATGCACTTGACCAGTATGGACTACACTATTGTATGTATTTGGAGTATAGAACTCTTTGTTTAGCTAAACATGACAAATCTCAATTTTACATGATCAGTTAATTGCACTCATATGAAGTATATGTATTTTTTTTTTACAAATATCCAGATAAGATGTAGGAAATTCAAGCTGGTGATGAATTCTTATTTCAGGTGCTGATGAAGACGCTTGGGAAATCAACAGAGTTTCAGCTAATTGGAATGTAGAGGATTTGGAATCCGGTATTGAATTCTGCCAATATGCAATTGGTAAGTTGCAAACTAAAAGCATATGGAGTAATTGTACATTGCACAATGAATTAGTTTATACTGGGTAAAGTATTACTTTTTATGCTGGTCTTCATCTTTCACTTTCACTGTGAGATAAGCTTATAGATTCCTACTCCTCAAGAAATATGTAATCTGCAAGATCGAGAGATCTCTGATACATAAGGGTATGATTCTAATATTTCTCTGATGAGCTTTTCAAGTCAGTGGACCATTAAAATCAGGCTAAAAGCTGTCAGAACTTTCTTACTCTTGCATTGTCAACAGTGTTTGATTTTTTTATATGCCCTGGGTGTAAGGCGACAGGGGCATTAAATTTTACCCTTCTCCGTACGTACCTACATTGTATGTCCGTACGTATGTCAGAAATTTTCGTCAAAGATTTCTCAGCTTGTGTATGCAGGCATTATTTGATATTTGGTCTGAAGCTTTGGTATGATGCGTTGTACATTGTCTCCCCTTTTCAAGTCATTCACTCATATACTTCCTGTTTGCAGACATATCTGTATGTGTCCCATAGACATGTTTTCTTTATTCTTTTATTTATACCCCACAAGAAAGAGGTTCAGGGGGTATAGAGGAATCACCTTGTCCGTTTGTCTGACAATTTTTCGTAACAGTTTTCTCAGTAATCACTGTCACTTTAAATTTCGTATGCAAGTTTGAAATGATGTCCCATACCACAAGTAGCAATTTCTGGTTTGCCAGACATATACTTCCTGTTTACTGACTTACTGAATTTTTCAACATCTTTCGTTCAATTATAGAAACTTATGGTAACAGTTTTCTCAGTAACTACTAATCACTGCCACTTGAAATTTTGTATGCTAGTTTCAAATGGTGTCCCATACTGCAAGTCGCAAATTCAGGTTTGCCGGACATCTACTTCCTGTTTACTGACTTGCTTAATTTTTTTAACATCTTCTGTGAATTGTAGAAATTTTTCGTAACAGTTTTCTCATTAACTACAACTTATTACTACTTGAAATTTTTTATTGACATTTACAACAATGTCCCATATGGCAAGTAGTGATTTAGTTTGCCAGACATCTACATGTGTACTTCCTGTTCATTGACTTACTTAATTTCGGAAATCTTTCTTCAATTTAGAAATTTTTCGTAAAAGTTTTCTCAGAAACAACATAACAATGCCACTTAAAATTTGGATGCAAGTTTAAAAAAACTCAGTGAACTCAGGTTTTCCAGACATCTATTTCCTGTTTACTGACTTACTTAATTATTTATAGATGTTTCCTGTAAATTGTAATAACTTTTGGTAACATTTTTTTACAAAATCTTTAGTACATAATGAAATTGTGCACTGTTAACTGTTTTTTTTTTTCAAATTAGTTTGGAGACATTCTACTTGGGGAGTAGGGGGTATCATTTTGTGGCCCACCAGATCACAGTACCTCTAGTTGTCATAAGAAATGCAATCTCTGCACCACCATGCTGCATCAATGACTTAAGCCATACTTAAAGACTTTGCATTACATCAGTGGCACCATAATTAAATGTTTTGCACAGTTAAGTTCTACTCGGAAATATCTCCACCTGCTTTAAATAGATACTCAAATTTGAGAAGGTTAAATACAGACCTCATCATCAAATTAAACTTAGTTGACAGTCTTCGTGAACATGATGAAGATTGAAATAATCAGCCGGACATTTGATTTGGTCCAGCACACAATGAAAATTTCTGGACTGAATCAGGACTTACTGTTCTGTCTTAATGAAAATCCAGAATGATATCATGTTTTCCCCAATTTTGCTTCTGTTTTATTATACCCCCTGCTTGAAAAGTAGGGTTATATAGTGATGAGGTTGTCTGTTCGTCTGTCCGTCCTTCCATCTTTCAGTCTGTCTTTTCATCTTTCAGTCTGTTTGTTATACCTGAGGGTACCCATCTCTTATCCGCTACACCCCCTTAATCAAGGAATCTTTGTGACATAATGTAGATGTGCACTTCCTATTTCAGAATTTGATTTGATTGACTTTTTGGGTTTCTCACAGCAAAACATGTACTTATCGTTCGTTGTTTACGTTTGTCTTTTGTCTTATTTGTGTTTTTCCTGTGTAGTTCTCTAGCAGATTGTGGCAGGTAATTATAATTTTCAGCCATTGTAGGTGTTTCCTGTTGTCCCTTTTATTAGCTCACCTGGCCAAAGGCCATGTGAGCTTTTGCCATCACTCGGTGTCCGTCGTCCGTCCGTCCGTTAACTTTTGTTCAAAAATCTTCTCCTCTGAAACTTCTGGGTCAATGCTAACCAAACTTGACCTGAATCATTACCAGGGTATGCACTTTCAAGTTTGTGATTTTTATCTCCGTAGACCAAACAACATGGCCGCTGTTACTAAAAATAGAACATGGGGGGTGAATTGCTGTTTTTTTTTGCAAATAACCCAAAAACCATTACAGATATCAAAATTCTGACCTGGAGTAAAAATGATCAGCATGATGAGATCTACCCACTGTGCAGTTTTGAAGAAAATCTGAAAACCCATCTCGGAGTTATGGCCCTTTTTCCGTAAAATTTTCAAAATTTTTGCATTTTTATACGACAGCAAAAATTTTGCGGTCGTATTATGGTATGGCGCAGTCGTCAGCATCTGCGTCTGAGTCTGCGTCTGTGGCCAGCATGACTTTGTTTCTAGTGGACGGATCATCTTCAAATTTCAGTATGTGGTGTCTTGGCATAATGGCAATCCCGGGTTATAATTTCGGGTTTGTGGCCCCACCCGTTTCAGAAAAAGGGGCCAAAAAGGGGTAAAATTGGGTATTTTTGTGTCTGTGGACAGCATAACTTTGGTTCCATTAAATGGATCATTTTCAAATTTTAGTATGATGTTTCTTGGCACATGCTTTAGCCCAGGCTATAATTTTATGTTCCAGGCCCCACCTGTTTTAGAAAAAGGGGCCAAAAGGAGTTAAATTGGTGGTTTTCACATATTTGACTGTAGAATCTTTATTATTTATCGGATTTTGATGGGGTTTCTTTTAGTAAACTCCTTAGAAAATTTCCAATCTGGATTATGCCATCGGATTTCACGTGGCATGTACCGTTCACGAGATAAATGGGGCCCAAAAGGGGCGAATTTCAAAAATTTCATTTTTTAATTTTTAGTCCGATTTCGATGCAATTTTTTCCAAAGGATTCCTTATGAAAAATTATCATAGCGCTTTTCTATTAGATTTTTGGTAACTTGTTTCCTTACCCAGCTATAAGGGGCCAAAGGGGGCCAAAATCGTAAATTTACAGATAACCTAAAATTTTTATTTTTCATCGGATTTCCAGGGGATTTTTTTCTTTGGATTCCTTTTGATGTAAGCTTTCAGTATTAAGGCAACGGATTTGGCGTAGCTCTTACCGTTTCCAAGCAATGAGGGGCCAAAGGGGGCCAAAATCATAAATTTACAAATAACCTAAAACTTTTATTTTTCATCTGATTTCGATGGGATTTTTTCTTTGGATTCCTCTTGATGTAAGCTTTCAGTATTAAGACAACAGATTTGGCGTAGCTCTTACCGTTTCCGAGCTATGAGGGGCCAAAGGGGCCAAAATGGTAAATTAACAGATAACCTAAAATTTTTATTTTTCATCTGATTTCGATGGGATTTTTTTCTTTGGATTCCTCTTGATGTAAGCTTTCAGTAATATGTCAGTGGTTTTGGCGTAGCTCTTACCGTTTCCGAGCTATGAGGGGCCGAAGGGGGCCAAAATGGTAAATTTACAGATAACCTAAAATTTTTATTTTTCATTTGATTTTGATGGGATTTTTTTCTTTGGATTCCTCTTGATGTAAGCTTTCAGTAGTATGTAAACGGATTTGGCATAGCTCTTACTGTTTCCTAGCTATAAGGGGTCTAAGGGGCCAAAATTGCATTTTTTTCGAAATAATATGCAATTTTATTTTTGATCAGATTTTGATGGATTTTTTTTCTTTTGATTTCTTTTTATTTCTCTTGATATAAGCTTTTAGCAGCATGTCAATGGATTAGACGTAGCTCTTACCGTTTCCGAGCTATAAAGGGTCAAAGAGGAATCATAAGGAGCCATAAGGGCTAATTTTTATTTTCCCTAGTTTGTGTCCAGCTAATTACTGGGTCAATCTCCTTATTGTGTCCATCTAATTATTGTGTCAAGCTCTTTCCTATGTCCATACTCACTTTAAATTACACTTTTTCAAATTTCAGTGGACGACATGCTGCGGTCGTATCATGCTGTATTTGTATTTTTCGATTTTATTTCCAAAACTATAGAAGATTAAGTTTAAAATTATGAAATGTTTGCCATGCTGAGGTGACTTAAAAACTTGTATTGAAAATAGTTCGTTGACCGCCATTTTCAAGATGGCCACCAAAAAAGGCGGGAAAATTCAACATTGTCAGATTTCAATGAAATTTGGTTTCCAAATAGATACTGATGTTGCGACTTCAAAACCTGTGTTGAAAATTGTTTTCAAAATGGCCACCAAAAAAGGCGGGAAAATTCAACATTGTCCGATTCCATTGAAATTTGGTTTCCAAATAGGTATTGATGTTGCAACTTCAAAACTGATGTCAAAAATTGTTCGTTGACCAGCATTTTCAAAATGGCCACCATAAAAGGCGGGAAAATTCAACATTGTCAGATTTCAATGAAATTTTGTTGCCAAGTAGGTATTGATGTCACAACTTCTAAACAGATGTTAACAATTGTTCGTTGACCGCAATTTTCAAAATGGTCGCCAAAAAAGGCGGGAAAATTCAACATTGTCCGATTTCAATGAAATTTGGTTTCTAAATAGGTATTGATGTTGCAACTTCAAAACTGATATTGAAAATATTTTGTTGACTGCCATTTCCAAAATGGCCACCAAAAAAGGCGGGAAAATTAAATGTCTGATTTCAATGAAATTTGGTTTCCAAATAGGTATTGATGTCACAACTTCAAAACTTATGTTGAAAATTATTTGCTGACGGCCATTTTCAAAATGGTTGCCAGAAAAGGCGGGATAATTGTTTGTTGACCGCCATTTACATAATGATGTCTCAGTTTCAAAACTGGTGTCGAAAGTGGTCCTTAGCAAGAGCGTTTTTTGTCAGTAAAGCCCAACAAAGAAACATAGTACAACATGATCAGACTTTAAATACTCTTCAAGATATTGGTGGTGTTTGAGTTACTAAAGTTTGAGAGACTGATGATCAAATGTATAACTTACAATGTTACCAGGATTGTGGCAACTGAAAGCCAGGTGAGCGATACAGGCTCCTGGGAGCCTCTAGTTTCATTAGCCATTGCAGTACATTACAAGTTGGTATCCATCTCTTATCTGCTAATCCTCTTGACCCACAGCATAGATTTCGTTAGGCTTGAACAGTCTTTGTGACATAATGTATATGAGCATCTCCTATTTCAGAATTTGATTTGATTGATTTTTGGGGGTTCCCATAGCAAAATATGGACTTTGCCATTAAATTACTAGGGAGTACCCATCTCTTGTCAGCTACTTTTCTTTGACCACTAAATAGATATCAGAATTTGGATGACCGAGTGGTTCAGTAGTTCAACTATACAACCACTGTAGTCTTTCACCACTGCAGTGTGACTTTGTGCCCCACTTTGTACATTATAAAAAAGGGTGTGCTCTACTTACAATCGTAAGTGATAAGGTATGTCAGTTACCTGCCCAAGGTCGGTGGTTCTCTCCGGGCACTCCGGCTTCCTCCACCACTAAAACTGACTGTCATNAGATAGCTGAAATACTGCTGAAAGTGATGTTAAACCCCATATCAATCAATCAATCAATCAAATGGGGGAGCAGGGGTATAAATCAGTGAGCTTTTCTCTAGTTGAGTCTATATTTAGGTTAATATATATTATAACTGAAGTTTAGCAAAGATAAACAGAGGTCAATATTTACATTTCACTTTTATTAGAGGCAGCAATTAATGTAACATAGACTCATGCATGTAGGATTCTGGTTTGTAGTCATTGTAGTTTGCATCTAGAAGTAGTGTAACAAGCATAGCTATCCAAAACTGTTGATAATTATAATGATTAACACAAATCTATTATTGTAGGCTATCAGGCAGGTGGAAGTGACCTACATCCTTGGACGACAGCTACTTCAACTTCGGTTACCATAGCATTTGATTATTCTGACCTTGATGGATTCACAGTTTACACCTCTGTAAAATGTCAAAATAATATGGGTCTCACAAACACGTCTTCATCTGACGGTGTGAAAATTTCTAACAAATCACCGTCAGTTGTTTCAGCAGTTCTGTCACCTTTTTACTTGTCAGCCAACGAATACCTTGCACAGGAAGGGTACCAGAGCATGACAGACACTGTCCGTATGAAATGGCAAGGATTTACAGATTCCTTGGGAATAGATAATTATTTGGTAAGGTCAAAATAAATATACTCCTTTCATAAAATACTCTTAATATAGGAATGATTTTTATAATTAAACCTTTTAGAAAATTACAGGAGATGATTTATTTGCAATTGAACTAGTATGGAGAGTGTCAGCTCAAGTGTTTTATCACTTGAAGGGAACATTGGCTACTTTAACAACTTACATACAACACCCTAATAATAATAATAATTCATGTGGCCAAATGGGGTCATGTGTTTTCCTGCAGCTCTGGAAGATCTGTTATTCTTGGGAATTCTACCAAGCAACCATATCTTTTTCAGTTCCTTACAGTATGAATACTTATTTTCTATAGTGAAATTTCCAAAATCCTGGATTCCAATCGTGGAAAATTTCATGAAACTTTAAAAGACCAGTTATTCTTTTGAATTCTACTTAGCAACCAAACATTTTTTGCAAACATTTCATTGAAACAGTCATTGTACAAAATTAGCTGATAACAATTTTGGTATGAAAGTCTCTAAGACCAGATATACCTAGCAAACTCATCTGAAAATAGGCCAAATTATAATGGCAATGTAGTGAGCGGGCCAGACATTAGGTTCTGTAGAACCTTTACGAATTTTTTTTCACATTAACGGAAATATTAATGATTTATTGTGTGAACTGTTGCTTTCTATTATAGCACAGTGTATTAACTGTTGCTTTTTGTTGTAACACATTGTGTGAACTGTTGCTTTGTGTTTTGGCACATTGTGTGAACATTTGATTAGTGTTATAGAACATAGTGTGAACTGTTGCTGTATGTTATAGCACATTGTATGAACTGTTGTTTTGTGTTATAGCACATTGTGTGAACTGTTGCTTTGTGTTGTAGCACATTGTGTGAACTGTTGCTTTATGTTGTCGCATATAATGTGAACTGTTACTTTGTGTTGTAACATATTGTATGAACTGTAGCTTTCTGTTGTGGCAAGTTGTGTGAACTTTTGTTCTATGTTGCTCAGTACTGTACCACATTGTGTTAACTGTTTCTTTGTGTTGTAACACATTGTGTGAACTGTTGCTTTGTATTGTAGCACATTGTGTGAACTGTTGCATTATGTTGTAGCATATTGTGTTGCTTTGTATTCTAACACATGTTGCTTTCTGTTGTAGCACATTGTGTTAACTTTTGTTCTATGTTGTAATGTGTTACATGGATAACTTTTATTTCCTACTCTGGTCAATTGCCTGGACTATTGTTTAAGCTCATTGTTTTTTTATGCGATTCCATTGATAGCCAGTAAATGAGGGATTACTTTGTGTGTTAGCATATGATTTTTGGCTGTAAGAATTGCATAGTAAGATTCCCCTTAATATTTCATGAGTCTGCAGAATGCCAAAGTTGATGCCTAGACCTTGGATCTTTTAAGGGCCACACTAACCTGGTTACACAAAAATAAATACACCCTCTGTTAGTATTTTTGTGAATGAATGAATGAATGATTTTATTCTCATCAACTAGTACAAAGTTACAGAGAACATAATGACATATGAATACAGATAACATAGCATGTGTGAAAATATACATACAGATATACATAAAAGCTAACCAGGAGGGACGACCTTGTTAAAAACTATTTTTATAAATCTACAGAGCTTTTGTAGAGTTACAACATTTTTGGAACAAAATAGTTTATTAAATTTTGTTGTATTTGGATTTTTCCAACAATACTCTGGAACTGATGTAAGGGATTTCAAGAACACTTTGCCAGTTATTTTTATGTTTGTTGACAACCTCGCATTCACGAAAAATATCAGCGTGGATGTAGACTTGCTCAACAATAAGCAATGAATTCTGCTCAAGCTTGTGATAGGGCTGTCTTGAACTTACTATGATGTATATTGAAGGTCTCTTGTTGACTTCAAGATGAAGAACAACAATAAAAGCATTGTTCCATTGCTTTGTTTTACCATGTATTTGTAGATACTTTGTCTCGTATGCATTTACTCCATATCCCTTCATCGCTCTAGATAACCAAACCAGACACCAATACCTCCTTTCAATATTAAAATGAACTAATTCTTAACAGAAAATGAAGCAGCAGCTCCTTTCTCACTCATATATATGAGAGCATTCCTTTAAAATGAAGAACAATTAGTACACATATTAAACAACACACAGTATACAAGCTACAGTCATTTAAGTTAATGGTTATCATTCTTCTACAGATGGCCTCTTACAAAAATGATCCATGGTTGTTTTCTTCATTAAAATGGAGTATTTTGTACATGAAAGACATTCACCCAAAACTACAAGTTTGATTAAAAGATAAACAGAATAAAACACATAACACAGTTATAAAATGTTTATTGCACAAAACAGAAGGAACAATTTACTGTGAAAGTACTATTGTTCGTGGGGTTCCAATTTTCGTGGATTTCGTGGTTCGATAAAACCACAAAATTAAGTTCCCAACGAAAGGCATTTTTCCCCTTAAGTTTTAATGCAGATAATTCGAAACCACGAATTTAAGTACCCTCCAAATAGTGATATTCATGAAAACTACGAAAATTGATGTCCACGAATAAAAGTGCTTCTACACTATTTAATTATGGATTACTTGACTTAAGATATGTCAACATAAAATTCTCTGAAGCGCTTGGATTTGTACATAGTGTATTGTTATTTTGATGTAATTTCCTACTTGCAGATAACATTTGAAGGTGATCTAAATAAACAAGAGAAAGTTAGTTTTCCATCTCAGCAGGATGTGTTTTTTGTCCAGTTCAATGATTTAAAGCTACGAGAATCCCATCAGAAACTTCATGTACAAGCCATCAATGTGTTATACAAGAAGAGTGAACAAGTTTCAAAAAATATGACAGTGTTACTAACACCTCCTGTTCGAGATAGTAAGTATCAAATATTTTAAGGTGGATGTACCTTTGTCATTGTTCAATACCTATTCCTCAGTGAGATTTTAAAGTTGCTTCCACTGTATTTTCTAAAAAAATATTGCTTCTACTGTTTTTCAAAAAAAGATTAATCATTTTCCATTCAGCTGATCAACCTGATCATTCAATTCTATAGCTGCTAAGATGTGACAGTTTTTACCATCCATACTCCTGTTTTTACCATCCATACTCCAGTTTTTATACGACCGCAAAAATTTTTGCGGTCGTAAAATGGTATGGTGCTGTCGTCGTCGTCTGTAGACACTTTTGTTTTTGGTCAATAACTTAAGTTTCAGTTGACCAATCCTTATGAAATTTTAACACAATGGTCCTTGGCACAAAAGGAAGGCTTGGCTAAGTTTTGGTTGTTGTGGCCCCACCCGTTTTTAAAAAGGGGGCCAAAAAGGGTTAAATTTGATGTTTTTACATATTTGACTGTAGAATCTTTATTATTTATTGGATTTTGATGGGGTTTGTTTCAGTGTGCTCCTGAGAAAATTTCCAATCTGGAGTATGCCAACGGATTTCACGTAGCATGTACCGCTTACGAGATAAATGGGGCCCAACAGGGGCAAATCTAAAAAAAAATAAATTTTTTTTTAGTCCGATTTTGATGCAGTTTTTTTCAATGGATTCCTTGTGAAAAATTAATATGATGCTGAGTTATTAGATTTTTGATAACTTGTTTCCTTTCCCAGCTATGAGGGGCCGAACGGGGCCAATATTGCGAATTTGCAGTTTATGTAGAATTTTTATTTTTCATCGGATTTCGTTGGGATTTTTTTCTTTGGATTCCTCTTGATCTAAGCTTTCAGTAGTATGTCAACAGATTTGACGTAGCTCTTACCGTTTCCGAGCTACAAGGGGTCAAAGGGG
>MJUU01052723.1:8358-28010 GCA_002080025.1 Modiolus philippinarum | reverse complement strand
ATATCCAAGATGGCCGCCAGCGGGAAACATAGTTTTAACATTGGACCCTATGGGAAAACACATTCAAAGATCATCTTCTCTGAAACTACTGAGCCAATTGGCACCAAACTTGGCCACAATAGTCCATAGATGGTCCCTTACAAAAAAAGTGTTTTTCAGGTCTGTGCGATATCCAAGATGGCCGCCAGCGGGAAACATAGTTTTAACATTGGACTCTATGGGAAAACACATTCAAAGATCATCTTCTCTGAAACTACTGAGCCAATTGGCACCAAACTTGGCCACAATAGTCCTTTGGTGGTCCCTTACAAAAATGTGTTTTTCAGGTCCGCTTGATATCCAAGATGGCCGCCAGCGGGAAACATAGTTTTAACATTGGACCGTATGGGAAAACACATTCAAAGATCTTCTTCTCTGAAACTACTGAGCCAATTGGCACCTAAATTGGCCATAATAGTCCTTTGGTGGTCCCTCACAAAAAAGGTGTTTTTCAGGTTTGTGCAATATCCAAGATGGCTGCCAGCGGGAAACATAGTTTTAACATTGGACCCTATGGGAAAACACATTCAAAGATCTTCTTCTCTGAAACTATGAAGCCAATCGGCACCAAACTTGGCCAAAATAGTCCTTTGATGGTCCCTTACAAAAAAGGTGTTTTTCAGGTCAGTGCGATATCCAAGATGGCTGCCAGCGGGAAACATAGTTTTAACATTGGACCCTATGGGAAAACACATTCAAAGATCATCTTCTCTGAAACTACTGAGCCAATTGGCACCAAACTTGGCCACAATAGTCCTTTGGTGGTCCCTTACAAAAAAGTTGTTTTTCAGGTCTGTGTGATATCCAAGATGGCCGCCAGCGGGATACATAGTTTTAACATTGAACCCAATGGGAAAACACATTCAAAGATCTTCTTCTCTGAAACTACTGAGCCAATTGGCACCAAACTTGGCAAAAATAGTCCTTTGGTGGTCCCTTACAAAAAGATGTTTTTCAGGTCTGTGCGATATCCAAGATGGCCGCCAGCGGGAAACATAGTTTTAACATTGGACCCTATAGGAAATCACATTCAAAGATCTTCTTCTCTCAAATACTCCTGAGCCAATTGGCACCAAACCTGGTCACAATAGTCCTTTGGTGGTCCCTTACAAAAAATGTGTTTTTCCAGTCTATGCGATAACCAAGATGGCCGCCAGCGGGAAACATAGTTTTAACATTGGACCTATGGGAAAACACAAAGATCTTCTTCTCTGAAACTACTGAGCCAATTGGCACCAAACTTGGCCACAATAGTCTTTATGTGGACCCCTGAAAAGATTTTTTTTTTCAGGTTCCCACTTTATCCAAGATGGCTGTCAGTAGGGAACATAGTTTAACATTGGACCAGTTTAACATTGGACCCCATGAGGAACACTTACAGCGGTCTTCTCCCCTTAAACTAATTGGGCATATTGGAACTATAGTTTAATTATATACATGTATATGGGCTCTTTAACATAAAATGTCTATGTTAATCAAGGACCAAGTGAGGGATACAGGCTCTTGAGAGCCTCTTGTTTTGTAATAGCCTTTTCTATCTCTTTTGCTTATTTGCATTACTTTGTTGCATATAAATCATTTGCACATTTCTTAATTACAGAATTAATTATATGTCGTGAACTTGAACTTAATAAGTGGACTAGCTCTCTTCATTATGTAAATGAATAGTTTTGATATAGATATTACCCTATCCAGGGCGGCTCCAAAATTTCCAAAAAGGGGGTGGGGAGTATAAGCATAACTGCTGAGCAGAGCAATTCCAAAAACTTTTGACTATGTGCATTATAAAAAATTCTATAGATATCTTTGGTGGTGAAAGAGACACCCCCTAAAATCCTCACCTGCTTTCTCTCTTAATGGTAGCAATACTAATACAATTCTATGGTCTATTAACATGTAACAATCATTGTTATGTGACAACAGAAGATCCTAACAAGAAAAGGGAATATGATGTCCTTCATTATAGGAAAAAGAAAGGAAATGGGGTAAATGTCAAGGAGACAATATCTCATTATGTAACAATACCATATGTACAATGATCATAATCATGAAAATTGAGAATAATTCATATTTAACATGTTTAATTCAACATGTTACTAAGATAGGTCTATTATCAATAATTGGTGTAGATGTATAACTGGAACATAAATTAAACTTCGGTAATCGATGATTGTAAGTTAATCTCTGTATGGCACATGGTCACAGAAACCTTTCTTTTCCTTGGTGGTAATATACAATGAGTGGTGTATGCATACTTACTGTTTATTTCCTGCAATATCCAACAATTGAGTTATGAACTTGGATGTACATGAAGGCTTGAAAGTTAAGTTGATCATGTGGAAAACATAGGTCAAGGTGACCTTATATCGCCTGGATGAAGACCAAGTACTGAAGATGTGTAATATGTAGTTTCTCAGATATTAACATGATATGTGGTTTGTTTCCATTGATTTATTCCCTTTATACCCCTTTTTGGGGCCATTTAGGGCTTGCTATATGGTGTGAGTTCCTCAATGTGTTGAAGACCATACGGTGATCCGTAGATGCTTTGTTTTGGGTCGTTTTAACCTGGATATGGGATGTTGTCTCCTTGACATTTACCCCATTTCCTTTCTTTTTCATATTAATTGAAACTTTAACCCAAGCCAGACAAGTGTAAAATGTAGGTCAAAGTGACCAAATTATCATCTGAAGCTGCAAGACTTCCTTAGATGCATCCACTGACCAAATATTATTGATGTGACACATGTAGTACCTCAGATATGAACCTTAATGCAAACAATTACCTGGGTCATTGAAGCATAAAATGTAGGTCAGACTGACCCAAGTAACATCTGAAACTGCATCACTTTCCAAGAGGGAACCATTGACCAAAATGATTGATGTGCCACAAGTAATTTCTCAGATATGAACCTTAACCGAAACTTGAACCTGAGGTGGGACGACAGGATAGATGAGATTCTAATTTCCCCCACCCCCAACTCCGTTGTGTGAAAGAGTTAATAAATGAGTTATGATCTCGGAAATAAAACTAAATATTAGATGGTCATTGGTGAACCCGAAAATATAGGTTATATAGACCTTCACTGTAATTTTCTTTGTGACTGCTAGTCAACCCAAGATGTACCTATATATGCAAAGTTTTATGACCCTACACTTCACCTTTACCAAGATATAATATCTATCCAAATGTGGACACAGACATGAACTAAGTGGAGAAGGGGACAAGTTAACTCAACGGGATGGTTCATTTCACCATACATGTATGTTATTGGGAAAATGGGTTGAAGGCTAGAGTTTGTAAACAGGTTATGAACACTCATATATCCTGAACTGGTTATAACTTTCACACTATAAAATCACTAATTATACCCCACGCAACGAAGTTGCGGAGGGTTTATATTTTTTGACTGGTGCATCCGTCCGTCTGTCCGTCTGTCATCACTAAGGGGGTACATCATTTGTCTGGATAACTCCTCCTACAGTTTTTAAGTTAGGAAGTTTTTATTTTGCAGATTGATTGTGCATATATCAAAGATGTGCATGCTACTTTGATTTTGATTTTTGATCATTTTTGACAAAAATATACATCGATGAACTTTGTCATTTTTAAGCATAATTTTGCTTATAGGGTACATCATTTGATGCATAACTCCTCCTAAAGTTTTTTTGATAGAAAGTTTTTATTTTTCAATTTGATTGTGCATATATGAAAGATGTACATGCTACTTGGATTTTGATTTTTAATCATTTTTGACAAAATGACACACTGATGAACTTTGTCATTTTTAAGCATAATTTTGTGTATAGGGTACATCATTTGTCCAGATAAATCCTCCTACAGTTTTTTAGGTAGGAAGTTGTTATTTTTTATATTGGTTGTACATATATCAAACATGTGCATACTATTTGGATTTTGATTTTCGATCATTTTTGACAAAATAACACATTGATGAACTTTGTCATTTTTATGTGTAATGCTAATAGGATACATCATTTGTCTGGATAACTCCTCAAGTTAGGGAGTTGGTTGTACATATATCAGAGATCTGCATACTACTTGGATTTTGATGTTTGATCCTTTTTGACAAAATTACACATTGATGAACTTTTTCATTTTGGCGTTCAATAATGCAGGATTTTCTGATATGTGGGGGCGTGAGGTATGTGAGCTTGCTCACGAAGGTTCTTTGCTTTGGGATTTTTACAAAGTTGGCAAATTAATGTTCTAGTAAAGGATATGGAGAAAATGCACACGAGACAATTACTCATATGTCAGCTACAACTACAATTAATTTTAATGAGCTGTATGGCCATTTCGGAAATTAATTCCTCATCAGCAGCACTAGAACCAAAACATAGGAAATCTATGATTTATAAAAAAAAATGTTCAAAATGCATAAAAGCAAACGAATCCAAATAATCAGTAATATCAAATATGGCTGAGGACAAAACAACGATGGAAGGAGTTAAATGTGCAGTTTAATAGATCAATATAAACTCTTGTTAAGGAAGTTTTTCTTTCTTTTGCATGACTTAAAAAAGATTAATCCCAGTATAACTGGCATTTTAATTGGAATCAATCTCATAAACAGAACTGAAACGAGAAAACTTCCTACTTAAAGTTGTTTTTTTTTAACTTATAAGATATAAATAATCCGTTTGGGATACAATATCCCATTTTGGTGTGTTAGGAGTCTTAGGACCCCCCCCCCCCAAACATATTACAAGTCTCAAGTACCACAGGCACTTATTTCATAAAAAGGAGAAGGAGGGACTGATATTTGGTTTAAACTTCACATATCATTACAGAAAATATTTTATGAAATTTGAAGCATTCCTTGATGCTGATTTTGTTAAATGCACATGTTGTATGAAAAAGAACATTTATAAATTTCCAAAGGTTATTTCTCATAAACAAATGCAATATTTTAAACTTCTTGCATGTGTTCTGTGAGATTGACCATTAATTTTTAATCTTTAAATTACTTACTATCTCCATAAAATGCTGGAATTTAAGTATAGGTTTTGATGATTTCAGAAGTTAAGAAAATATATTCATTATTGTACCACTGGTCAAAATTGAGTTGTACTGTATTTCCTGCATCTTTAGATCTGTGTTTCTGTCTGTCACATTTATCACAAGGATAAATATTTTTCTGCAATTTTAGATGATACAAATCATAAATTTTGTCAAGCATGTTTTATGCTCATGCCATTTTCAGAACTTTAGAGATACTACTTCATGTTTACCCACAAAGTCAAATTCTGGCATTTTACTATTGGTCACACTTTTTTCTGCAATGCTGCATTGTAAAAATATTAATATTTATCGGTAATTTGAGTTTCCTTTGATCTTACGAAGCAAATATTTTTCAGTATTTGCTACTGCCTGAATATGAAAAAATATTGACAAAAAGTATCTTAGGCCACACCTACTTTGTCAATCAGAATCAATGATACAAAGAAATATACATCTAAAGAGACTTTTACCGGATTTTACAAATTCCTTTACTAATTAATGCTAGTCAATTTCACTATTTGTTGAAAATTAAAATTCATTTCCAAAATTTGTTCTATTAAAGGATTTAGTTAATTACCGATAAAAAGTAAAATAGAAGTTTTGTTTTTGATACAAGAAATATTGGCTCTAATTATGGACTCGCCCACAAGGGGTTGTCCATTATTGTTCACCAATATTTCTTGTATCAAAAAGAAAACTTCCATTATTCTATATATATTGCCATAAGCCTTGATCATGCCATAAAATGGTATTTGTTTTCAGACCTGTCATACTTTCTGCTGACAGATTTAACCAAGTTTTCACATTTTTTCATGCTGGATATTTTTTATCAATTTTTCTCATATATTGGTAAGTGTTTCTTTACAGAATTTGTGTCATGCCATATTATTGGATGTATTTTTAAACCTTTTTGGTTTCTATTTTCTGTTAACCAGTTTAATCATTTTTGTTAGATTTCGGTATAATACAGTAATTTTATGCATGCTTTTTATCAGCAATAGTAAATGATGCAAACCTTATATATTATGATCTTTATATGATCTTGCCATGTTGTGAGATGCATATTACACTTGTCCGATTTGGGGCTTTAGTTGAGATTTGGGATACTTAGTATCACTAGTGAACATTAGTTGTCTTACATTTATGGTCTCATTTTACAGTTATAACATCTATGTTACAGGCACAAAAGCAGTGAATATAGAATGGAGTAACAACATGTTTAATGTATCATGG
The DNA here is from genome assembly GCA_002080025.1 of Modiolus philippinarum. NCBI lineage: Eukaryota > Metazoa > Mollusca > Bivalvia > Mytilida > Modiolidae > Modiolus > Modiolus philippinarum. The sequence continues at coordinate 21,715 of MJUU01052723.1, read as the reverse complement.
ACAAATGTCTTCACATCTACTGCAGCGTTACGGTATGAAGTATCGTCGGGAACTTATAGAGGTGGAGCCAATATTATACAATGGACAGAGACAACAAATCAACACTTACAATTTGGATTACCTGCTTCTATTACAGAACCAGCAGGGATTGACGTGTTTGTACTGGTACGGGCCATTGCTGCAAGTGGTTTATACACAGACGCTGATCAACATATAAAACTTCCCACATAGGTTGTCATTACAGTTGTTGCTCATCAATACTTGTGTCTTTCAGTTGTGTCTCAGTTTAAGCTTTTATTAAAGCAACAGTAAGCTGTCTAATGTGATATCACCAAGAATTCTGCAAAATAGCATTGTAATTTGATTTATTTAATTATAATTACAGTGTGATAAATTGTAAAATATAAGTGTACTTTTACATGATTGCAAAAACAGTGCATTTAATTACAATTCCTTTGACAAATTTTAGCTGAATTTACAAATAAAATATGGACTTTTATATGGTTGCTCAAATTAGTGCATTTAATAAGAATTAATTTGATAAAATTTGGTGGGCGCATTACTTTTTCAAAAATTTTTCAAATGTTTTAAATTTATTATGTTTCCACAAATTCATAACTATTTCTATAAATTTTTTAATGGTTAGAAAAGATGTTTAACAAAAAAAGATTGCCAATTTTATGCAGCAATTGTACTGGCTGAATCAATATAATTGGGTACTTCACTTAATTATTAATTGACTGATAAATCAAGTTAATATTTTGAATATGTTGACTTTAAAATATAACCAGAACAGATGCTCAACTTTAAAGTTCTGAAAAAGTATCAAATGTAAACATTTGTTGGCTATGAAAGTATGTAGTACACTTAAATATTGTACCTGATATGTTAATGTAAAAAGTCCAAAGAGTACATCAAATTACCAAAGTTGCAGATTTAAAAAGAAATAAATATTCAGAATTATTGAAATATGTAGAGGTCTTCTTTAATTTATAATCTATTTTTTTTATGCAAAATTTAAGATATAATGTTTCAAAATATTTTTACAAAGGTAAGGTATTTATTTTGTGAAGAGGTCATTATTTTCTGGAAAAGAAAAACATATTTTTTCCTTAAAGGTAAACATTTTTTTCCAGAAAAAGTAATATTTTTTGTCCAGAAGTGTAATGCCAATTTGTGGAAATGTAAAATTCCGAATTTGGCTTTAATCATGGAACGCAATTAATTAAATTACAATAAGCTTAACAGTTATTCATTGCATATCATAAAATTGTTGTAATATATTTTTTGCTCATTAAAATCCTTTGAAAAAGGATTGAATGTATAGCTCTACTTGTAAATTTTAACAAGCTGCATTTTTTTGTACAAACATTTCAACTTTTACAAATCATGCTTTGGTTTAAATTTATTCATTCTCCATGAATTTATTGTTAAATACTGTTCAATGAACAATCTAATACCGGTAATCAATAGAAAATATATACACTATAAGTTCAATGATTTAGTCTTTTGGTTGTAATGATCATGGAGCTACCTATGTGTACCTTCCTCAAATGCATGTTTTTTTTCACCAAGATGTGTCTTACATTGAAGGTTGTTTATAGTCATTAGATTTTTTAAGAATTTTGTATTCCAAGTGAAAAATAACTTCGAGTGCATATTCAATTTTTATGCTACTGGATGACACTTGTTGGCCTTTTAATTTATGATGAACATGGTTAATATTTTGGCATTAGCAGATGAATGTGTATATTTCCTAGTCTTTGTGCATATTCAATTTTTATGCTACTGGATGACACTTGTTGGCCTTTTAATTTATGATGAACATGGTTAATATTTTGGCATTAGCAGATGAATGTGTATATTTCCTAGTCTTTGAAAATGACAATTTTGCCTCATACTCCTCTCGTTATTTTGTAAATACTGTATAAATGGGTAATTATATATAATATTTATTTCAAGTTTTTATATTTAATGTAGTTTAATGTCATTGTCAAAAGTTCTTGTAATATTCAGTTGTTTCCCTTCTATTTTCAGGGGTTTTAAAAGCTATTTGACATTTTGAACTTTTCGATGGCTGATGCCTGTTTTGTGCAGATTGTTCTGATTGATTGATTTTTGGGTTATTGTATTGTCAAAACCATACCTCCTTTTTATCTCGCCTAACCCATGTGATCTATAGTCATCACTGGGTGTCCGTCAGTGTGGACGTGGGTGTCGTCATCAGTGATGAAGGTGTAAAATATCTTTTTCTCAGAAACCACTGTGCCAAATGAAAGCAAACTTATTAGATACATAGTCATTGGCATGACCACATGCAAGTTTGCAATTCTGGTGCTGATTGGAAATCCAAGATGGCTGATTTGAGTCCCAACTATTAGAAAAAAAAAAACCATGAAAACTGCTGCAAATTGAAAACGGTTTCAAATATCAAGTTTATTTTGATCAGGAATGGTATCATGATCATTCTCTTTAAAATATAAGATTTGAGTCCCAACCTTAAATCCAAGATGGCTGCCATTTTTATGCCCCCGCGACGATAAGTCAGGGGGCATATTGTTTTACCCTTGTCCGTCCGTCCGTCCGTCTTCTGTCCATCCGTCTGTCCGATGGGGGGAACATGGTTTATCCGCGCAACTCCTCCTACAGTTTTTATGCTAGAAAGTTTTTATTTTACAGATCATTTGTACATATATTGAAGATGTGCATGTGATAAGGATTTTGATTTTGGTGCATTTTTTGTCAAAAATACACATTGTTGAGCTTAGTCATTTTTGATGATTTTTCATAGCGGGTACATAGTTTGTCCGCGCAATTCCTCCTACAGTTTTGATGCTAGGAAGTTTTTGTTTTGCAGATCTTTTGTACCTATATTGAAGATGTGCATGTGATTAGGATTTTGATTTTGGTTAATTTTTGTCAAAATAATACATTGTTGAACTTAGTCATTTTTTGGTGATTTAGTAATAGAGAGTACATAGTTTGTCCACGCAACTCCTCCTACATTTTTTATGCGAGGAAGTTTTTATTTTGCAGATAATTTGTACTTATAATACTTATAATGAAGATGTGCATGTGGTGTGTATTTGGATTTTGATGCATTTTTGGAAAAAAATACACATTGTTGAACTTAGTCATTTATTGGGTGAATTATTAATAGAGGGTACACAGCTTGTCCACACAACTCCTCCTAGAGTTTTGTTGCTAGGAAGCTTTTATTTTGCAGTTCATTTGTACCTATTTTGAAGATGTGCATTTGATATGTATTTTGATTTTGGTTGATTTTTTTTTTTCAAAAATATACATATTTCAACTTTTAATTTTTTTGTGATTTAGTAATAGAGGGTACATAGTTAATCTATGCAACCTAGAATAACATGTATTTAGCAGGGGCATCATATGTGTCTAACAGACACAAATATTACTAAAAAATCCCAATTGATTCAACCTTCCGCGGGGGCATGTCATCCTCTAGTTTGGAAAATAAATTGATTATAAGGTACATCTTTTGTTCAGACAACACCTACGGTTTATAACATTTTTAAAGATATGATTTGTTATTTTGCAGGATGATTGTGCATATCTAAGAGATATGCATATGAAAGAGTTGTTATAATCTTTTATTTTAGTGTTCAATGATGCATGATTATCCGAAATGTGGGGGCATGGGGTATGTGAGCGTGCTCACAAAGGTTCTTTAATTTTTTTATGGTTTGTTCAAACATTTGGGAATTTGAAAACAAAAAATATTGAGGTAAACACAGGAAGTTTATCTTCAAAGGGTAATTTCAAAGTCAAGGGCGATATGGGTTTGCCTTGGTAAATTTTTAAGTGATCTTCCCTTACTGATCTTCATAATCAGTTTATTTATCAATTAACTTCATTTAAATTAAATTTCATTTAAATTTTTTGTTGTCTTAAATTATAATTACATTATCACAGAAAGTATCTTGTACCTATGAAAAGCGGAACTGGCTTATCTTAATCAAAACTAATATGGCAGACATGATTGAGAAAGTTTTGGTACCAGGAAATCTCAGAATATACATTTTGTATAGGAAGAAAACAATATACATCTAATAATGTTAACATGGGCAAACTTTGTTATGGTCTATAACAATGTATTTGGATTTCAATGTTACATCATAAGCAGTTCCTGTTTGCCGAAATGTCATAGTTCTTCATTGTTGTACAACATATGGCATGTTTTGTTACAATTTTTTATGAAACTGTAAGTGGGATTCAGTTGTTGTTTTGCACAGAGCTTCCTTATGGTCGAATCTATCGTGCATTCAGATTTTCAAGGTTATGTGATAAACACTTCTTGTTTGCAAAGATGTCATTGTTTTTCATTGTTGTACAATATATTGAATTTTTTGTCACAATTTCTTTTGAAATTGTAAGGCAGATTTAATTGTTGCGCAGACAAGTATAGTTGAACATGTTGGTTACTAGGATCATATCATTGTGTTTATACTTGTATTGTGTCCACACTTGTACTGTTTCCACAACTGTATTGTGTCCCTATAGAATTAAATTTGCACCTGCCACATTGATTCAGGGTTCAATGAGCGGGAGTATATCAGGCTGCCATTAGGCAACAGCTCTTGTTGTTTTGAAAGTCAGCAGAAGAAATATTTTGTATCATGGTAATCCGTATAAAACAAATTGTGTTGACAAAAAATAACTTGTATGACAGTGAGTCAGCTAGGACAAGTTGTGGTACTCCTCAATCTTTCAGTAAACATTTCTATTCCATCTTATGTTCTCGGTTAACATCAGTAGGAATGTTTTTCTGAAACTTGAGTTGTATCATGTTAGGAATTTTCAAGTTTATTGAGCACTGTTATTTAGATAAAAAAAAAACCAAGTGTTGGATTGAAAACAGACTGGAAAATTGAATTCATTGACCAAGATAAATAACATCAGAATACTTAATACTTGATTTTCTGAAAGCCGGTACCTATTACAGACTGGTTAATTTGTGATGACAATAGCACTTTAAAAAATATCTATTTTAACAAAAAGCTAGATTTTTTATCAATAATTCCTCCAAAGTTAATGGGAAATATATAATAATGTGTACTCTAAAAATGAATGGTATTTTTACATATTCAAATTTGGAGCCAAATTATACAGTAGAGTGAAAGGAGGTGAAACAGAGCTAAATGGTGCAAAGAATCATTGAAATAGCAATATCTTGTTCTCCTCTACAGGCTATAAGTATTATGTATGTCTCAACTACACTATAAATGGCGTTAATGTTTATTTCTTTTTGATGATTTTTTTATTGGAAAATATTGCAACTATCAGAAATAATTTTTCTTGTTTTGTGAACAAAGAATAAAGACAACTTGATTAAATTCAAGATATGTAGACTTGGAATTTTAATTTTCATTTGGAAATATTTATGTGACCAAATGCTAGGTATTTTTTTCCTCAGTTTTCTCATTTAATTCATCAAATTAGTTTTCCATCAATCAGATCAGTGAAGTTGTACATTACTAGACATGTGACAATATGTCAGCAGCATGTTGCAAATTAAAAAAAAAAAACATCATTTAATATATGTACCATTGTTAACAGGTAAACATGTCATTTGTATTTGTAAATGTACTGTGTTCTTAATCATTGTAAGGTTTATAATGTTATTTTGATTGTGTTCATAGTACCATTGGGTGTAAAATGAAAATAAATTTAATGCTCTTTTTTTACCGTTCTTTTTTTTTTGTACATCTTTTTTCATCTGTTCTCATGACAGTCCAAAAAATGTTTTTGTGTAGCTTGTGGGCTTAAAGAACAACATAAGTTTGTTGATCAATAAATTAAAAATATTTTGTTAACTTTTTGTTTATTTCAATTTCCCAACCACTCTTGTGACAAGTGTCTAGTTTTTACATAAACTGACACCTGGATTTGTCTGATACATATGCATAGTCCTACATAGGCTAATTGTGTATCAAAGATTTGCGGGTCGTATATCTTTTGCTGCGTTTGTTTGTCTGCAAAACTTTTGACATTTTTACTGGCAAGTGATAGGCCTTTCCTATTTTGCATGTGTATTCCATGTTGTAAAATCTTTGTTAAACAATACCATAATATTTGGCCTCTTGACCTTTTGACCTCCCTTGGCTTCTGAAAATATTAACATTGCCATATCTTATGAATGGTAAGAGATCTGGCTCTTACATCCTCATGGTAAGACCTTTGTAGTGGTACCAGAATATTTTACTTCTTGATCTGTACCTTGACAAGGAACTATATTTGCTAAAAATCAGAAATTGATCAAAGGGGATTTAGTCAAATTGATATAAGAATAACTAAATAAGAAATCTGCACTGTTTTTATGCCATTGTATCATATTTAAGTTTATTTTATATACAAAACAATGAATCCTGTGTGAAAAATCTTTATTTTGTTCAGTAGAGTTTCTCCATTTAAAACTTTAACATTGGGTATATCTTTTGAATGGTAAGTAATAGGGTTTTCTATTTCAGAGCTGTATTTAGGGTGATTTGACTTTTCAGTTGATACCAGAATGGTAGTAATTTCTCAGGAGCACTCATGCCAAAGGTTTCTTCTTAATAACTTCTCACAAAAGACATCTTGTTTTTAGCTCACCTCACGATAATGAGGGGGCCTTATGTGATACCCCTAGCGTCGGCATCGGCGTCCGGTTAGGAAGAATGGTTAAGGTTCATTCCTGCTTACTGACATGCCCCACATCAACCATATTGGTATGCCTGATGCATTTTGGGAAGACGACTGGAATGCATGCTTAGGATGCTGTCTCTGACCTACATTTTACGCATGAGCGACTTGGTTAGGTAGAATGGTTAAAGTCCAATCCCGCTTACTGACATGGCCCATATCAACCATATTGGGATGAGGACTGGAATGCATGCTTCGGATGCTGTCTATGACCTACATTTTACGCATGAGTGACTTGGTTAGGTAGAATGGTTAAAGTCCATTCCCACTTACTGACATGGCCCACATTAACCACATGTATGATGCATTTTGGGAAGACGACTGGAATGCATGTTTCGGATGCAGTCTCTGACCTACATTTTACGCATGAGCGACTTGGTTAGGTAGAATGGTTAAAGTCCAATCCCGCTTACTGACATGGCCCACATCAACAAAACTGGTATGTATGATGTGTTTTGGGATGACAACAACAATGCATGCTTCGGATGCTGTCTCTGACCTACATTTATGCATGAGCGACTTGGTTAGGTAGAATGGTTAAAGTCCAATCCCGCTTACTGACATGGCCCACATCAACCATACTGGTATGTATGATGTGTTTTGGGATGAGGACTGGAATCCATGCTTCGGATGCTGTCTCTGACCTGTTTTACGCATGAGCGACTTGGTTAGGTAGAATGGTTAAAGTCCATTCCCCCATACTGACATGGCCCACATCAACCATACTGGTATGTATGATGCATTTTGGGATGACAACAACAATGCATGCTTCGGATGCTGTCTCTGACCTACAGTTTACGCATGAGCGACTTGGTTAGGTAGAATGGTTAAAGTCCATTCCCGCTTACTGACATGGCGCACATCAACCATACTGGTATGCATGATGAATCTGTTTAAACGAATGATTATAGTCCATTCGTTGTTATTGACATGTGCAACATGTGACAATGCTGTTCAACGAGGTGAGCTTAGCAGGCTATGGCTGCTTTCTATGTTTATTTAATTTTTTTATATAAAGCCGAAAAAACATAAAAGAGATGTCGTGAAAAAATTCTATATTTTATCTGCAAGAGTTCTTTTCTTTAAATGAATAGCAGTTTAGTAACACTCATAGAAAGGCAAACTTATTTACTTACATCTGAAAACTGGTGAGCTATTCCAGGTTGAGTTTTCCCCACTTTTGGCATTTTTGCATCCATTGTGTATCTGTCATGAACTTTTTTTTAAGCAATTTTTGAGAACCACTTATTGGTCCGTTATCCAACATGAGTGCCAGCAGGGGACTAAGTTATAGCATTGGACCTGCCTAAAAAATCTTCTAGAGAACAGCTGAATGTATTTAAACCAAACATAGCATAAATGGTACTTGTGAGGTACTGAGCAAGTATTATTACTTTGGTGCCAATCCGCCATCCAACATGACCGCCAGCTGTGAACTTAGTCCTTTGGAAAATGCATACAAAGATTTTTAGGGATTTAAATTAAACATGGCATGAATGATACTTGAGAGGTGCTTACCAAGTGTTGTTATTTTAGGGCAGATCTGCAATCCATAATGGCCTTCAGCTGTTAACTTAAATTTAACATTGGACCTTATGGGAAATGCATACAAAGATCTTCATCGGGGAAACCTGTGAATGAAGTGAATTTAAACTAAACATGGGATGAATGATACTTGTGAGGTGCTGACCAATTGTTGTTACTGGTCTGTCATCCAACATGGCCCCCAGTGGTGAATTTAGTTTTACGTTGGATCATATGGGAAATACATGCCGAGATCTTCTAGAGATCCACTGAATGGATTTCAAATAAACATAGCATGAATGATACCTTTGAGGAACTGACCAATTGTTGTTACCTTGGTGCCGATTCGTTATCCAAAATGGAAATGTACCAGTGGTGTCCTTAGTTTTCACATTGGATCTTATAATTATGGGAAATGCTTACAAAGATCTTCTAGAAAATAACTAAATGGATTTAAACTAAACATAGCATGAATGATACTTGTGTTGTGCTCACCAAGTGTTGTAAACTTGGTGCTGATCCGTCATCCAATATTGCCCAAACGAAAAAAGGGTATAAAATCATGTTAACAAATCATTTTGAAATCATGATTTGGAGGAATTTAGTCGACATGATTTGATGGGAAATCTTACCACAATGAAATCACAACCAAATCAGGAATAAATCATAGCAAAATCATAAAATGAATCGGAACTAAATCATTTATTATCTGAACAAAATCATCTCCAAATCATAATCAAAACATTTACAAATCACGAACCAAATCAGTATGGAATCGGGACCAAATCATGAACAAAATCAATATGAAATCACAACAAAATCATTAGCAAATCTGAATCAAATCAGAACAGAATTAGAAACAAATCTGAATTAAATTGTTACCAAATCACAATCAAATCACTACAATATCCAAAATAGGGTATATCGGTGAAATGTACATGCACTTGTCAAATTGACTATTTCTGTTGATTCAAGTGTTATCAGTCATTGTCAGTAGACTAGTTAGTTGAGTGTAGCAGCTTTTGACATGTATTAATAGTGGAGCAACTGAAGTCAAATTCTTAAGATTTTAATCAACCTACCTAACATCAGGCTACATTATACATCATTCGAAAGGTAAATTTGTTCTCTATCCACTTTTACCGTTCGTCAAATTGTGAAGTGGTCATGATTTTTTTAAATGAAGGTCAAAGGTGAAACATCTGAAATTTTCGTCAGCTCATTTCAATCAATAATTTTAACTTGAAGTTAAAATATCAAGTTAAATGATTATAAATGTGTACAATGATATTTTTATGAACCATTGATAGCAATATAAGAACACCTTTTTATACGACCGCAAAAAATTTTGAGGTCGTATAATGGTATGGCGCTGTTGTTGTTGTCATCCGCGTCGTCGTCGTCTGTAGACACTTTTGTTTTTGGTCAAGAACTTTAGCTGATCAATCCTTATGAAATTTTAACACAATGTTCCTTGGCACAAAGGGAAGGCTTGGAATAGTTTTGGTTATTGTGGCCCCACCCGTTTTTAAAAAAGGCCAAAAAGGGTAAGATTTGAGGTTTTCACATATGTGGCTGTAGAAGCTTTATTATATATTTGATTTTGATGGGGTTTCTTTCAGCGTGGTCCTTAGGAAATTTCGAATCTAGTTTGTCAAGGAATTTCACATCGCATGTACCGTTCATGAGATAAAAGGGGCCCAAAAGGGGCAATTAAAAAAATGTTTAATTTTTAGTCCGATTTTGATGCAGATTTTTGCAATGGATTCCTTATGAAAAATTAATTTGGTGGTGCGTCTTCAGATTTTTTATAACTTGTTTCCTTTCCGAGCTATGAGGGTCCAAACGGGGCCAAAATTGAAAACATGCAGATTACCTGAAATTTTTTATTTTTCATTGGATTTCAATGGTATTTTTTAATTGGGTTCCTCTCATTGTAAGCTTTCAATGGATTTGGCCTAGCTCTTACCATTTCCGAGCATTATCAGATTTCAAAGGGATTTTTTTCCTGGGATTTCTTTTGTCACCAGATTAATCCTTAAGCTCCTTACTGTGTTAATCAAATTACTGTTTGAAGTTCTAATACTGTGTCCACATTCATTTTAAATTACACTTGTTTTTATATCAGTGGTCGACATGCTGCAATCGTATCATGCTGCGCTCGGCGTAGCCCTTTATTACATAAAGCGGTCTACAGGGTACGAATTTATGAACGAGGTCCAAAAATACGACTTGCCCTGTATAAAAGCAGTTTGTGAAATGACCTTGACCTTTTGAACTTTGAGATAAACATAAATTCCAACGACAGACTATGTAGATGTTTTTAGTCAAATGAAACCGAGACTTTATTGGTCATTGTTCTGACAACTTAAGGTAGATGGGTACTCCAAATTTTTTTCCATAGATTTTCTTTATTTTCTCAGGAAAGTTTCCTTATTATATCAGCATTGAAATAATAAAATAAAAAAGGGGGTCACCGTACTTGAAGATTGTATTAAACTCTCTGACAGTGTACACTGTTACAAGTGGCAAATACAGATACATAAAAGTACAAGCAAGTTATCAAAAAAAGACAGATAAACATAATATTAATATTGCTCAATCATAAATTATAATACACATCAGGTCATATCAGGGTATGTTGCATATGACTGACGTGCGTATGATTGACAGATAATACCTGTTTCGTGCACATTGTTTGTTTAGGCAGTTTGAAGAAACACGCATATGTTTCAAATTTTGCTGTATTTCTTGTTTTTTTTTTATTGAACATGTATTTTCTATTGGAGAAAAAGTAACATGTGCACGTTCCAATGTATTTGACTCGTCAACCTACACTTCATAGACTCTGTGTACTATACAAGTTTTCCATATCAAGTTTTCCATACCAAGTTTTCGGTACCTTGGCAAGGTCAAAATTCCGTGCAACTCAAGTTCTGGTCATAACACATGTATGATTTGCTATCCATGTTTGCGGTTTAAATCTTGCGGAAAATCAGAAGTCATTTTCCGGTTGAACAATACTGGTTCTGGACCTTAAATTTTTATCGCCACCCGTAGATTTACATTGAGCTAATAGATGTTTGGCAATCGACTAGACATCAATATTTGTCTCTGAATAAACATCCTAAGCACATACTGAATAAAGGCTGATTCGCTTGGTGCTAAACTTCTTGCAGGTAGCAAGCTTGGCTCTTAACTTTTTAAATATATTAGTCCATGGGCTGGAATAACCCCCCGTGCACCCCCACTTCCGAACCCCACCCATTTTTTAAGTTTGCATACACCCCCTCTTCAAAATAAAACATGTTAACACGAGCATAACCGGCACGCACTTTTGGAAATCGGCCCATTTTTAGACAAACCTACCGAAATTTTGGAAAATTTCGTTTTTCTTTCAAGTTTTTCTTTCAGTTGCTTCAAAATAATGACAAAATGCCTTCAAACTATAAAAACGCGGTATCAAATGATTGCTTATTGTAGGCGCTTTACAAAGAACCCAAGTTTTTACAATTTTTATGCCCAATACGTTCCATAGCACAATTAAACGTACCCCTACCCCAATGAAATATTGACGAAAAAACTGATATTTTCATTGAAATTGCGTAAGTTTGATGGTCTAGAGAATCCGAAGTGCATCTCAATTCCCGATTCTTAAGATTGTTTTTAGCTTTTCAATCTCTTTATCTTTAATATAAAACAGGTTAAGTCAATGTTAACATATTCTAAATGACTAAAATTTTATTTTCAAATATACCAAATACAGGGACCTTTGAATAATTTCGTTTTTGAATAAGTTTTGTCTTTCTTTTGCCTAATATTATTTTTTTGTAAACAAATATCATTTAAAATAGGTATCAAATGAAAGTTTAATATATGAGCTTTAAAACCATAACAAATAATGGCCGTTTTTAGGTAATATATACATCATATATCAATAAAACTTACCCCTACCTAAACAAATTTACTCTAAAATTGTCAATTTTTTTATCTATTTTTGCATAAAAATAACCAGAAAACGCAAAATGTGTGTTGTATAGGACAATGTTGCATACATTATATTATGATTTTATATTTCAACAGCCATTTGTTGACCTAAACTCAGTATTTTGCCCGAAATTGGTGAAAAATGGGAATTTTCAACATTTCAGAATTGTCCAAAGTCCACTGCTATATTGCTATATATGCCAAATCTGGAGGATATTTCTGCAACTATGCCAAATAATTGTACCAAGCGACACATTTGGTGTCTTAAAAACAAGGAGTGTTAAATGTGACTCTGATTACAGAAAATCTTACTCCTACCCCAACAAATTTTCCCTGAAATTGTCAATTTTTTGTCTATGATCACATAAAAATAACCAGAACACACAAAACATGTTGTATATAACAATAATGCATGAATTACATCAGATTGTGGTATTTCAACAACCATTGGTCGACTAAAACTCAAAATTTCTCCCAAAATTGATGAAAAATGGGAATTTTCAACATTTCAGATCTGTCCGTATTTCAGCGTTAAATCGCAATTTATGTCAAATGCGTAGAATATACCTGCAGATATGCCATTTAATTGTCCTAAGCAATACATTAATTGTCTTTAAACATTGTTTAGAAAAACAAGGAGCGTTATATGTGACTCTAAATACCCCTACCCCAAAAAATGTTCCCTGGAATTGGTGATTTTGGTCTATGTTCGCACAAAAATAACAAGAACATGCAAAATGTGTGTTGTATATGACAACGTTGCATTAATTACATCATGAATTGGTATTTAAACACCCATTGGTCGACTTAAACTCAATATGTCTCCGCAAATTGATGAAAAATGGGAATTTTCAGCATTTCAGATTTGTCCATAGTTAACTGTTAAATCGCAATATGTATAAATCTATAGAATATATCTGCAGATATGCCAATTAATTGTTCTAAGCGATTAAACCTTGTTTAGTAAACAAGGGGTGTTGAATGTGACTCTAAATACGAAAAATCTTACCCCTACCCCAACACATTTCCCCGAAAATTGTCAATTTTTTGTCTATGTTGGGATAAAAATAACCACCACACGCAAATTCTGCGTTGCATATAACAAAGTTGCATGAATACTATCATGATTTGGTAT
>MJUU01052722.1:13074-43432 GCA_002080025.1 Modiolus philippinarum | reverse complement strand
TTAAGGTAGATAGATAGTAATATTCATATCCATGAGATTTTGTTGTAAGTTGGTGCACCTGATCTCACCCATGGTTTTTATTGGGTCCGTGTTGTTCATTTTTGTATATGTGCGTGTCATGCTCATGTTATGTCTTCGTTTTTTTTGTTTTTCCGACGTTGCCATTGTCCTTGGATTGTTCTTTTTAGACTGACGGTTCGGTTCTCACTTACTTTGGTACAATTGAAGAATCAATCCTACTTACCCAAAATCTGTAATAAAAAGTATGGGTCACCATGCTTGTTTTTTCTGGAATTTATATCAAAGTTCGCTCATTTTTAGCCATTTTTTCACCTACGTTTACAAAGAATGCACGGGGAAAATACGGAAAGGCAATTTTTAGCTTAATATAAATGAGAATTTGATGTATTTTTGTGAACAGATAGTTTATGATGTAATTTATTGGTTACAATTAAAAAATGAATATGTCACCATGCTTTTAACGGAGATATTTTACAAACTTTCCGGATGAAACATTATTTTCGGGAAAAGGGAGTTAATTCGCGGTAAAGTAAACGAAATATGACGTTTCACATTTGTCATTCAATTATGACGTCACAAAGGAAAAGCCGTCAAATTACTGTTCCGGCCAGAAAATCAAACCTACCCCGTATCCGACTCTTTATTTTCCTATTGCGCGATTAAATTGCGCAGCGCAACAGTGTCTATCTACCTTAAAAATAAAAGTTTAAAGTCTTGGATCCAAAAGCCAAATTCTACAGTCAAAAGTACAAAATCAAAACCCAAAAGTTGAAGGCAAAAAGTTGAAGGTCAACGTATAGAGTCAGAAGCTAAGAGTCAAAAGTGGAAATCAAAAGTCAAAACTTGAAAGTGGAAATATCGCCATATGACTTTTTTCCTTTTATATTTAGCCGTTGATTTTCGACGTTGACTTTCGGATTTTGACTTTTACTTTCCAATACAAGCAGATTGATATTGTCAATTAAAATTTTATTAGCAGTTGTGGTATGGCTACGGAAACTGTAAGAGGCTGGTATGAGTTTCAGCTTTTGACCTCCAACTTTTGACTTTCGAATTTTCACTTTTCACTTTTTATTTTCATTCTCTATATTGTTTCTCCTTACGTAGGCTATAAAGGACATTGATTTCGACTTTCAACCAATGCTTTTGATTTTCCACCTTTGACTGTGACAAAATACAAGTTCCATCATTTAATTTGTATCTAAAGGAATAAAATATGAGTTCGAAAAGAAAAAAATATTTGGCCAATGGTTATAAATTTATTCCAATGGAACTTTTATCAGGCGGAACAAAAATGTTTTCGCCTTGCATTAACCTTATTAACCATGCTTAGTTTCTTTCTCGTGCATCGTTGTTGCTTTATTTTTTTTCGACTTCAAGCTTTAACACTTGGTTTTGTTTTGATATGCGCACGCTTCATTAAGACTATCAACGTGTGTTTACCTCTGTGCCGTGTTTTCTATTTCTTTGAAGGCCTATTTTTTATACAAATAAAATAATTGACTAATTACTTATTTACCTCGGTACTTGTCCGATTTGAAATGTGCAATATCTGAATTTAACAAAATTTTGATTAGAACTTAGGGGAATCTCCATGATACATGGCTCTGTTCTTACCTGAATGTTAGTTTTCTATTTTTCTTTTTTCAATTTTACACGTTCGAATTATGGATTTCAAAATGCTTTGATTTGATCTGATTTGAAAAAAGTAAGTTGTCGAAATGCGCATCTGCGGAAACTAAAAATGCTCATCTGCGGAAACTAAACCTGCGTATCTGCGGAAACTAAAAATGCGCATCTGCGGAAATAAAAATGCGCATCTGCGGAATAAAAATGCGCTTCTGTGGACACTAAATAAACAGAAACTTCTGTATTTTTTGTTTATTTACACGAAGAGTGGAAGGATATTGGATAAATTCACATGATCACTGCTTCCCAAGTGCGGCTCAAGTTAATTGGTGGTTGATGTAACCCGAGATTATGACTGCTGTACTCAGATGCAATGTGGGTATAATCAGACAAAATATACATCCGGTATGGCGATAATAGTGGAATTGAGACAAGATGTTCTGTTTAAGTCATATTTTACCTCTGTAATGGAAGGTAACAGATTGGCAAATTATCAAGCTAACCGCTCGTCACAACAAAGGCAAAGAAAGTAGACTTGATATGTGAAAATGAACAAATCTTATAAATCGTTAATAACTTTACAATGACACCCTTTCCTGTCGTAAAATATGAATATAACACAGCTTATATACAATGGATACATATTCTGTTCAAACAGTCTGACTTCCTAACATATCTGTCAGGATATCTGGTTTTTAACTATAAAACTGAGACTTTGGCTGATGTAGGCGCGACTGTTGGCTTCTGTAGGTGCTACCCAGGGTTTATGTAAAAATGTTCAAGTGCGACAGTTTAGTGCCTTAGTCATAGAAAAGATTTTCAGATGTTTTTGCGTTTTTATTCATATATTACATTTGTAGATGGTAGGATACATATCTTTTATAAAGAAAATAAACTTATCAGTACTATGTTGGTCATTAGCATGACCTTGTCTTCTTATAATTTTAGTTTTTTGATATTCGAGTTATTGGAAATGGTTTGCTTTGATTGATTTATTCACGTTTTACCTTTTTGTGCCATTTAGAGCTTGCGATATGGTGTCAGGTTCCTCATTGTGTTGAAGACGGTACGGTGACCCCTACATGCTTTGTCTTGGGTCTTTTTTACTTGGGGATGGGATGTTGTCCCCTTGACATTTACCCCATTTCCTTTCTTTTTCATATTATCTACACTTTGACGGTCTAGTATAGTCGGTTTCATCATATTGATATGTATAAATTACGTATAAGCATGAAACTGTTCTAAATGGCGAGTGATGAACGGATAGTAGTTTGTACTTTCCATTAATTACTACATTTTCTCTACTCTAACGGAAATAATATAATTATTATTTCTTCCATAATTTCGAATCTCATATTATTTGAAATTCATACGTTTTACCTAATCTCAGTATAAGTGAAAAGTCGTAACGTTTTCACGTTTTCAGTGATTTTTACATGCATTCAACCCAAATACATTTTTTTGATGATATTCCAGCCGATCTTGATGTTGAATGCCAACTCAGAAATTAATGCACACATATGGCAAGCCGTTGGGAAATTTATCCTCATATATCTTGATATAAAAGATAGGGTTTTAAATATCAAAAAAATATCTTTAATATAAGACAATAATTTTCAATATTAAATAGTATTTTTAAATATTAGAAATATTATATAATATTAAAAAATATTATTTAATATTAACAAATCGATTTTTTATATCAAAAAATGCATATTTTTTTATATAAGAAATATGTTTTATTTTCTGATATCAGAAAATCATTTTAGATATTAAAATCTCATTTTCTAATACTACAAAAATCCTTTTTGATATTAAAAATATCTTTTTTTCAATATCAAAATATTTTTTTTGATATCAGAAAATCAGATTTAGTATTAAAATTAAAAATAAGTTGATTTTTAATATAAAAAATAAGCTGTATTGGTAACGCAATCGATGTCAATTAGCGCTTAATAACAAGTAACGAAGCCGATATTTTTTTCTTGCAATAATATTGAAATTTAGAAGTCATGATGCGGAAACCCGCTTTTCCAGTCGTAAGCTATTTTTGATATTACAAATGTAACAAATTTCCAATATTTAAAAATCATGTAATTTAATATTTAAAATCGAACCGATTATTTAATATAAAAAGAATGGAAAGAAACAGGTGAAATTTGTGAACCCAGTTTGCTTCCATAATAGGTATTCTTGGGTGTTGAAATATGCATAGTCTCTTTAATTTGGGGAAAATATGCCATTTGTAGACACATATTTCCAATATTACAGCAGCCAAGTGTCTTAGGTTACATAAACCACCAATTTACTAGAGCCGCAGTTGGGAGGCAGTGATGATGTAAAGTCTCTACAAATACACCATTAAACCAAGCAATGGAACAAACCAGTTATTGTTTTTCTTCTTCTTTATGTCACTATCGCACGTATTTTATGTTCTCTAATAAAACATTCATTGGTTGGAGATTTATCTGCATTCTGCCTTTCTAGACCCTCCAGTCAATTCAAAGCTTTAATGTTTCTCTTGGTTGACGGTTGGTCTTTTTTGGTCGTTGTTATTTTTAAAATTGTCAGTCACGATCTTCATATCTTCTCTGTTGCTATTTACCTTTATGGTTCCGTAGTTGATCGTAAGGGGGTTCTTGTAGTTTACACGTACTTATCGTGTTAGCCAGCTTGTTAGCATAATCTTTAATCATCAATGAAGTTTTCTAGGATGAATTCATGGTGCTCAATGAAAATTGTGACGAATTTGCACGAATTTTGTGTCTTTATACAGGCATTCTACTGGTAATTTTATAATAACACATCAAAATATGAGCCCTGGATTAGGAAATAGCAACGACAGGATGAAGGTTACAGGGATTACATCAGCCATGACGTCACCATTTGATTGGTCGTCTGCAGAGCATAAAGCGGAAGACTATGCAATTAATTCATTCGTCACTCCAAGTAAGAAGTACAGTAAACAAGCATACATGACAAAAAGGTATCGGCATCGCCAACATATTTCTGTTTGAATATCGAAAGAACAGTTACCGTATGTACATTTTGTAAAGGTTGAAAATGCCATCAGTAATAGCCCACAGACTTGGCAGTAATGATAATTAAGGGAAAAAGAAATGTAAGCATTTAGCAGTTATGTATAAGATACGCTGCATTTCAAACAAATGTTTTATCCCTTGTTTTCAAGTTTAAGAAATAAAAAGTTTTAATTTTGGTTGAATGAAAGAATCCATTTTCCTTAAAATATAATCATCTAATTAAAAAAAATTAAAACACCTTGAAACTGAAAGCAAAACTGGGCATTTCTTGTGGTTTTTAATTTGTAACATTTAAAGCAATTATGTGGTATATTTTGGTTATACGTGCAACGTGGAATAAATTGAAACATTTGGTATTATAATTGGAACATCTGGTAAATGTAAAAATTCTATTTGATATTTAAGTGGTTAGAACAGAAAAAGGTGATTTAGCTGAATACATGATATTATAAACCCCTTCAGCTAGAACGGGTTTAGAAGCAGTTCGATTTTCAAACATGCGCACTTTAGTGAAATCGAAAGTTTAATTGATGTAGTTGAATTAAAATGTATTTCTCTTAGGAAATATGTAAATCTCGAAGAATATTAAATGGCGGGAAACGTCTCACAGAGGTCTAATCAACGCGCGTGCTCAATTTTTAGCGTAAATAAGCAATGAAATGATAAGGCGTAAATGTACTCGAGACAAAGTCCATACAAATACATTGTAGAGCGAAGCAAAGGATCAACGCTTTTAATGATATTGCCTCTAGCACTGAGTGTAGTGGATTCTTTGCAAAATGTCGTAGATGCGGGGTCGTCAGCAAACATAAATTAAACTGGCCGAGTGTTCTTACAATCAAATTTATCCAACTGCTGAGAATTGAACAAAAATGTTTTTCTCAATTAACTAGTGGAAACTCGGTTAATATAAAGTAATGAGAATGTACTATCTTTGTATTGCATTGTATTTTTTAACAGAAGGCTTGTAAAAATCATATCAAATGTTCAAACATCGTTTACTTCAATTATCTGTTTTTATATCTATTGTTGATAGGTGTCGCTCCTGTTCTGTCTAGTTTAAGTGACGTCAGTTTGTATAATGATGAGACTTTTATTGGACAAGTTTTGAACTCAAACCCGTTAACAGCAACAGACGGTGACTTAGAAGATAGTGGTCAAATCGATTTCACAATACAGTCCATTACATCATCTGGAAATTCATACTTCGAGATTGTATCAGGGTCAGGTAAGACTGGAAATTCATACTTCGAGATTGTGACAGGGTCAGGTAAGACAGGAAATTCATTCTTCGAGATTGTAGCAGTGTCAGGTAAGAATGGTAGATCATACTTTGAGATTGTAGCAGGGTCAGGTAAGACTGGAAATTCATACTTCGAGATTGTAGCAGGGTAAGGTAAGCCTAAGAATTCATACTTCGAGATTGAAGCAGGGTCAGGTAAGACTGGAAATTCATACTTCGAGATTGTGGCAGGGTCAGGTAATACTGGAAATCCATACTTCGAGATTGTAGCAGGGTCAGGTAAGACTGGAAATTCATACTTCGAGATTGTCGCAGGGTCAGGTAGGACAAATATTTGCACCAGATGAGATTCTTAATGAAATTATTGCTGTTTTATGTTATCGTCTTAAAAATTACAGTTTAAGTTGTTTTAAAATAAAACACCCGCTCTATTTTGTTCGTGTCCTGAGTCGTGCTTCATTACATGTGGTTTGTTGTCAGTTAATTTCGTCAACAGTGCAAAATTACTATCTCAAAAGATACTTAGCCAGTGTTATGTTCAATCATTGTTACTATTGTCACTCAAAAAGTTTTATGGTCGTCATCACGTATTGACTGATCGTTACAATATGTCTATATCACAAATGAAGATGGACATATTTCAATAGACCCCGAGATACTGAATTTCAATAGACCCCGAGCTGATTTTCGCGACTTTCGCGCGTGTGAAAATATCGCGAAAATAAATCGTCGCGAATAATTCATATCCTTATATAAATGTATTAACAGAAATTGAAAATCGCGAAAATTTGTATCCGCGAACTTCAACAGAAGGGACAAAACGCGAAATAAAGTATCCGCGAAAATAAGTTGGTTTACAGTATTTCTGGATTAACAATTACCGAATTTGACATAACATCAGCCTTTTCACTCGGAGTGTGACGGGTGTCACATGGGAAGCAGGTCATGCTTACCCTTCCGAAGCACCTGAAGACAGACCTGTTTTTAAGGGGTTATTTTTTGTGGAGTTTGTTTTGTGTACTAATTGTTTCGTCTAATCCTTGCATTCTGGATATACGATTTTTGGCTCTTTCTTCGGTATTCATTTGGAAGTATTATTAATTGATTGTTTTTACTTTCGGTAAGTATTATTGCCCCGTATGTTATCTCTACTGGTTGTTGTTTGTCTGTGTTTTGTTTGGGTACTGAGGGTTTGGGTACTGAGGGTTTAACCTTCAGTTCCACTATACATGTGTCAGGACAGATTTAAGGGGAGAAGCAGGCATGTACGCCACCTTTCACCGCCAAAAACGAAAAAAAAATATGGGAATTCTATATTAAAAATGAAATGTACATAGTATTTTAACGAGAAAACCACTCGAAATATTTCTTGTCGTTCCGCTGGGCGTATTCATATATTTTTTTATATTTAACCCCTTTCATTTTTCGAAATCCTGCTCCTGCTCACATTTAATCTGTACCGACTCGAGGTTTAATTACGAGCCATTCATTGTATTTTATAGTATAGTATGGATTGACTTCCAACTAGAGGACATAACACTATTGTTTATGTGTTGTTGTTCTGTAGATTGTTCGCTAAATGCAGTATGGATTATCCTCCATATAACAGTGACCATACTGTGACCCACGTAACAAGTCATGCTGGTTCTCAAGGTTGCAGGATGCGTTGTGCTTTGATAACGCAGTTGACCTCCTTATTATTTCTCTACCAGGTTATGCTTTCCTATTAATGATTGTTGCTTGTTTGTTTTCTGGTTTAACATCAACAGAATAAAAGGGACAACAGGAAACGCCTACAATGGCTGAAAATTACAATTACATGCCACAATCTGCTAGGGAACTACACAGGAAAACACAAATAAGACAAAAGACAAACGTAAACAACGATAGGAACCCGGGACAGCCTGACTTGGTACCGGCACTAGCAAAAGCCAGCGGTAGAGTTAAACCAGTTTGTAGGCACCAAAACCTCCCCCTTTATCTGTTCCGTGTCTTTATAGTTTAGAAAATACGAATAAAACCCAATTCAGGTAGACTGCTAACTCCATGACCACCATCTTGAAAGGAGAGAATATGACAAAACGTAATTTTGAAAGATGGGTAAAGGGGTGCTCGCCGCTAATCTACCGGCTAGCTAAAGGAGCCTAGTCTGCTGGTAAAATACTGTCGCACTACGGAAAAGAATCAAACTCAAAACTTCCAGGAGGATTTGGTCAAGAATCATCAAATATTTCATTAGACATCGGCAGTATCAGTGAGAGGTAAGTATGTATGTAAAATTTTCAGGTCACTAGATCTCAAAGCTAATTTTACGGATGCAAGCAGAGTATCTTGTCAATATCCCCTATTACGTAAAGAATGTAAGTTACGTCTGCATGGTTCCACCAAGTCTTGGCTTGATCTAGTTATCCCTACGTTTATTGATTAGATTGCTTGTTTGTAATCTACAAATAGTTTGACCTTCAGGTGATCGTAGCCAAATTGTTGTGTACCTTAACTTGTTGCCCATATCGATTGTAGATTGTATACCATTCGTTACTACATATGGGCATATTATTGTTACTTATACATCAAGTTTAACGTCATCACATTGTAGTGTCTGTATCAAGTCTGATTTTATTTTTTGACAATTTCAGATTATCAGCTAACATAATGGAATATGGAAGTTCCTGAGTTAAACAATAAGACATTTTTGTTTTTGCACCTTGTCTTGTAGTTATTATACCGTCTGACTGTTTATTGATTTTTGATTGTTTTTGTTGTGCTTTGAAGCATGGTTTGACCATCCGTGTTTAACATCATTACTCTGTGATGTCTGTACTTAGCCTAGTATAGTCCTAATGGGTTAGTTTATTACAAATTGTTTGTTTGCCCTGCTGCATGCTTTGACCGCCGTGCATAACATTATTACTCTGTGATGTCTGTACTTAGCATAGTACAGTCCTAATGGGTTTGTTTATTACAGATTGTTTGTTTGCCCTGCTGATTGCTTTGATCGCCGTGTATAACATCATTACTCTGTGATGTCTGTACTTAGCCTAGTATAGTCCTGATGGGTTTGTTTAATACAGATTGTTTGTTTGCCCTGCTGCATGCTTTGACCGCCGTGTATAACATCATTATTCTAGATCTGTGATATCTGTAATTAGCCTAGTAGAGTCCTAACGGGTTTGCTTATTACAGATTGTTTTTTGCCCTGCTGCATGCTTTGACCGCCGTGTATAACATCATTACTCTGTGGTGTCTGTAATTAACCTAGTATAGTCCTAATGGGTTTGTTTATTACAGATTGTTTGTTTGCCCTACAGCATGCTTTGATCATCCGTGTTTAACAACATTTCTCTTTGAAACTTTGAAACTTTATTAAATAAATCTCAGTCGCAGATAACTGTGAAACAGGAGACAAAATATAACATATACAAATACATGAAAATGGCAAAAGAGAGGTGACAAATATAAATGTTTAAATAGTACAATTGTATATTAGAGCAAGATGCTTGACATATGTAACATGTAAAAGCCACACATTTTTTATCATGAAGATCATGGATTAAAAGCAATTGTGTCGGTACTTGGCCTGGTAGTCCTAGTGGGTTGGTTTATTGCAGATTGTTTTTTTGCCCTGCTGTATGTTTAACAACATGACTCAGTGGTGTCTGAACTTAGCCTAGTAGTCCTAATTGTTTGGTTAATTTGCCCTGCAGCATGCTTTGGCCGCCCGTGTTTAACAATATGACTCAGTGGTGTCCGTACTTAGCCTGGTAGTCCTGACTGGTTGGTTTATTGTAGATTGTTTGTTTGCCCTGCAGCATGGTTTTACCGCTTGTGCTAAACATCATCACTCTTTATTGTTTGTACTTAGCTTGGTATAAATGAAAG
Organism: Modiolus philippinarum; assembly: GCA_002080025.1. Classification (NCBI taxonomy): domain Eukaryota; kingdom Metazoa; phylum Mollusca; class Bivalvia; order Mytilida; family Modiolidae; genus Modiolus; species Modiolus philippinarum. Next base: position 33,619 of record MJUU01052722.1, on the reverse strand, counting down.
AGTAAATGCACATGAGACAAATCTTTACAAATACGTGGCAAAATCAAGCATTGCCAATTTAATAACGCTTTTATTGTTGATCGTCATCTTGAAGTCACCACGAGGCCTTCAACAATGAGCTTTGCTCAAACCTCATAGTTAGTCCTGATGGGTTGTTGATTGCAGGTTGTTTGCTTACATTTTAAGAACGGTTTGACCACCCGAGTTAGCTTGTTCATCAATATAGATTGCACGGGATAGTTAGGAAATATAACCTGTACTTTAATAAAATTAATTTTTTAAAAGATTTTCTAGAAAAAATGAGGGCAAAAAGTGGAAGGGTTAAACGAAAAAAAAAAGAGCAACTTGATTTTCTCCTCGGAATTGCTGCACTTTCATACCGTGCAGTTTGCAGCATAATGTTACAGTTGTTTGCAAACATTCTTAAGGTAACATTTTTATTTTGTCTAAAGTTCTTCTCCAGGGGCCGTTTCATCGTTTACGCCGACTATTATTTTTATGCCCCCGCCGTTTTCGTCAAAGATTCCTCATCTTGTGTATACAGGAATGATTTGATATTTGGTCTGAAGCTTTGGTATGATGAGTTGTACCGTGTCTCCCCTTTTCAAGTCCGTCGCTCATCTACTTTCTGTTTTCCGACGTATGTGTATGGAGGGGTCATCCATGTTCCATGGACACATTTTCTATATTTTCTTATAAAAACACTTAAGTTATATTTATCAAAAAACGGAAGGAGGTTTAGAAATTGGCTTGTCGGTATAAAGCTTTCTTTGCATATCGAAAAACTGAATGTGTTAAATATGACCCGAAACGAAACCTGAAAAGTTTTGAAGTAAAATGAAAACATGATAAATCTTAACCTTAAAAAATCTTTGTCTATATAATGATCAAATTGTATCTGGAGAGAGCACTGTGAATTCAAAAAAAAAAAAAAAAATTCAAGACTAAAGTTTATGAAAAGGAAAGCGAATTGCTTGTCAAAAGAAAGCATGAGAACTTTGTCAATGGCTCTCAACCAATGTCATTTTGATTACTATTGCTTAATGATATGAGTCCTGGATCTAATGTGGGTAAACCGGAGTTTGCAAGTCTAAGCTTTTTAAGTGTTGAAGAAAGAAAAAAAAAACAGATGGGATAGGAACGCGCACAGGAAATTTGATAATAAATGCCAAGACTATTTACACATGATTTTATTTACTAAAGTAATTATCATTCAAGTGCCACATTTAAAATAATTAAGCGTTCAAGATTTCATTTTTTTATCTTTTGAATGGTGTCAGTTTACTTTTTGTTTTTTAACCTATACCTGGCGTATATTTGTTCTAATTTATTTCAATTAATATTGCAGGGAATATTACAATAAAAGCTATCCCACAAGTAAATGTGTATACTGTAACAATACAGGCTGCAGATCCATGTGGATTGACCTCAATAGATACACTACAGATCTCCATATTAAACAGGGTATAGTATTGGCATTGTGAATCAATTAATTTTTTCGTGTATTGCTTAAAGGTAACATCTTATTATTTAAAAAATGCTATGTCAATTTTATAGACCAATTACATGTATATAAGTAATGAAATGACAGAGTAAAAATGAGACAAAGTCTTTCAAATACGTAATAACGCTAGCAATGGAACAACTCTTTTATTGTTTTTCTTCGTCTTACAGGCACCATGAGAGTTCAACGGTGAGCTTGGTCATGCACATGTACCTCATAGTAATTTCAAAACGGCCCATAGCATTGGTTTGAACGAAATTCATTGCTAAATGTCGAACAAAGCTACATCCATGTCTGTTATTATACCCCGCTTTAGCGGGTGGTATAGTGTGATCACGGTGTCCATTCGTCCTTTCGTTCGTCCGTTCGTTATTCTCTCCACCATAGGGTACATACTTTATGGCCACAACTCCTCCTAGACCACTTGGTGAAATTCAATGAAACTTTCATAGAATGTTCAGTACATATTGCCATTGTTACTAGCTATATAAAAATTTGATTTGACGGTTTTTAAAAAAATAGTTCCTGTTACACATTACAGGGTCAATCAATCAATCAATCAATCAATCAATCAATCAATCAACAACAAATTAATCAATCGATTAATCAGTGATACAGCAAATATGTGACGTCCTCCATTTCAATATAAGATTTGAATCAGATGATATATATCCCAGACAATCATTTTACGACAGATCCTTATGAACCTTACTTGAGTCAAATTCTTAATAACTACTGTGAAAGTACTATTGTTCTTGGGGGATCCAATTTTCGTGGATTTCGTGATTCGCTAAAACGAAATTAAGTTCCCAACGAAAGGTGTTTTTTCCCATTACGTTTTAATGCATAGAATTGGAAACCACGAATTTAAGAACCCACGAAATAGAGATATTTATGAAAACCACGAAAATTGATGTCCACGAATAAAAGTACTTCCACAGTATTTTTCTTAAAAAAAGTATAAAAAAAGAAAAGTAGAAAACAACTACATATTACTTAAAAAAGGTTGCTTTTGGCAATATTTAAGTATTTAAGTAATATGACAGTATGTTCTTGTTGAGGGAGTTTTAGCTATAAAGCAAAATTGTAATTCGAGACAAAACATCACTGCCCAATCTGTTCAATTTTTGGTCAGATAAATAACGCAGTAAATATCCAACACCACTGTGTAACTTAATTACTTAATTCTTAGATATTCAAACTTCAAACCATCATTTATCAGATTTGAACCACAAACTCTATTTAAAATATGAATTTAGAATTTGACTTTGTGTCGGGGTATTAATCAGGGCGACTTCAAAATGCAATCATTTCGATTTGTGAATAAACAATATCAATTATTCTCGTGTTCAAATGAGGTACGTATAAACAGACATCAGCACATGGAGATCAAAACGACTTGGTGTCAGAGTACGAAAGCAATGTATTTTTCCGATATATTGCAAGCCATTAAGTATGGAATAAACGAGTTGAATATTCAAAAGTTCATCTTCATTTGCCACACATATATATAAGGAAACACCACCGCCTCTTCTTGTGTTAATACACCGTACACATTTGTCACCAGTTTTAAGTGCAAATTGATGACAAATGCATAAAAATTGATAACAATGTATGCAATTAAAATCTCGCCGACGTCTGGGAAACACACTTTGTGAGTGACGATCTAAAATTATTTCTTTCACTGTAAACGTATGGAACACTCAAAGAATTATTCAAAGAAATCTTTTAGAGTTGATTCATTGTATTTTTGTAATATTAATGTTTAATTTTTATTTGTTGATGTATTTTCTACGGGTAAATAATATAATCAAGTTATGATTTTTCAGCCTCCCGTAATAAACAACCTTCCTGATACCATTAGTATACCAGAGGATACCACCAACATATTAATATTTACAATTAACGCTACTGACTCATTTACCGATCCAGTTCCTTCTTCTATGATTGCTGGTGACACAAGTATATTTAAAGTTAAACAAATACCATCAACAACAAGTAAGGGAAATTTATGAATTTTATTTCATTATTTAAACAAAGCAGGAAGCAGGATTATTTTATTATTTTCTATCCGTTGTTAATTTTTTGTTGTTGAAAACTTGGTATGATAGAAACTATGATTTTTTTTTACATTTTACCCAGTGTTCTAAATGGCGGACTTAAAAATATTGACATAGTGACGTTTTCTAATTTATAAGGCGTTTACCTTTGCAATGGGATCGGGCTGTCTTCCATGGTAAAATTCTGCAATTGATAGAGGATGACAAAGGTATTCTCCCGTATTTTGCCTTCCTTTTATTCTTATCCAAGCAAAGATGCGATGTTTGATCCGGCGATGGGCATCCAAACAAAGACGCTATGTTTGATCCAGCGATGCGTTTAAAAGTGATTTATTCAGTGCAAAATGCATGTTGAAATCACAATCTACATGTACGACGAATAAATCTTAAAACATCATGTGGAGATTAAAGTATCTTGTTGATCTAAATTTGGATTTTTAAATTAATATATAACCATTTGAACATGAATAACATTTGAATCATAGGGTAAATTTTTTGGATAAAATTTATTGATTCGGTTTGTTAACGAGAGCAATAACACCCTGTTATCATAATTTGGATTTAACTTCTTCTTTGTGCGTGAGACAGATGCATGTGATGATATATTTGCGACTTTGCGATTTTTTTTATATTTATTAAATTGAAAAATTAAATCAGGACCTTTTATGATGTTTATAGCATATGGAGTCTATGTAAAGAATTCAGTGAATTTTAATTACGACACAGCGACATCATACGCGGTTACTGTACGTGCTGATGATGGTATTGATACAGTTGATACTGTTCTGACGATCAACATCATAAAAAATGAGGTAAAAATAAATATGATTTCTATACTTTAAATGTCACTTTTTACATAATACAATTTTGTTAATAAATTTAATGTTTGATTACAAGATACGATAGTACTATTAAGTTACTGTAAGCCGGGACATTTTTTGCGGCAGTTTTATTATCGCAATTTTCGCGTTTGGAATAGAAGCGCGAAAACAAAACTTTCGAAGATATTTTGATGCAATTAGAAGTTTGAGAAGATTGACCGAAAACTTCGAATTCAAGAATATGCAAGATTAAATTTATCTTCATAAACGGGAAATACAGATGGCGCAAAAATTTCCCGGTTTTCAGTATTGGACATCTTGATTATATTCTATTCTCCTTAGACAGTCGTTTCTTTTCCGTTAATTATATGCATAATTAAAGTTTGAGGCAGTCTTAAAGTCTGCAGATTTCTATCATGCGTAGCCAGCTGTTTAGACCTATTGCTTATTAAAATTATCTATAAGAAAATGCGGGCACTCAGGTGGTTACTGTCACGTTACAAACAGCGCTACAATTAAATATTAGCCACATTTTGAAAAATTAAATGACATGCTAAAACGAGAGGTGATTAAAGTTTTATACCAGTAGAATACAGAAGGAACGAATGGTGAAGTCATTACAAAAATCAAACTAAAGAGATATTACGAAACTAAAGAAAGACAAAGACACAAACAGAGAAAAAAAATCAAAACTAAGGTACATGTACTAATAGTGTTAAATCCAATAAAACCGAAGGTGACATGTGTAACGGAGCGGTTAGCATGATCTGTCACGTATACAACACCCATAACATGTGGATCGAAATGCGAAAAAACATGTTAATGTCTTTGAATTGTGATTTGTTTTTTTTAATAAACAAATGGAAAAGAGAAACTTTGCACTGATTTCAAAATTTAGAATAAGATACCAAATTAAACCATAACTTAAAGGCATCCTTCTCTACAACGAAATGACCCCTTGCCGCTGAAATGACTTTGAATTGACCGATCACAACACTGATTATTGCCGACAATTGAATAAGCAAATCAGTAGCCATTATGAAAAGCAGTTGTATCGACGTATTTGACGCTTGATTGACCAACGAATGAAGTTAACTTTCAGAGAGACAACCGAGAAGTCAATTCAAAAGTTTCAGGCAAATGTAAACACACTTAATGTAAAGCAATAATCAGATTCATTTGATGCAAATTCCTGCAATCAGCATTTGATGACAATTGAACAAAAATTGTCAGGGAACGTGTTTGAAACCTGGGGTAAGCCTTAATTGTCTTGTAAGGTCAAATTTTGACCTTGTTTCAAGACAAATACTGGTTATCTCTGCTAAGTCCTTGCTTCAAATGCGGGTTTGAAAACAATTTTAAATGTGTGGACTCAAAATCGGGCAAAATTCTTGAAGTAATCATGGATGTTTGAAACCTACTGGGCTTGTCAAGAAACCGGCTATTTTGGTGTTTACTTAATGTGTTTATAAACCGGAATCCGATTTATTTATGGTTTCAAAAGTGATGAAATTGTTGAAAATGTGTCTGTCAGGCTGTTTTTTCTCTACATGCAATATCAAATGTTTGCTTACGTAATTTTTCCATGTTTCCATTTATTGGAACCAACGTTCGAATGGCGCCAATTTGGTCTATTTTACTGCTGACCCATACTTTTATTACATTTTTCAGATGGTAGGATCGGTTGTTCAATTATGCCGACCTATAACAAAATCTATGTTATCGTTAAGTAAGGAGTGGTTAAAAATATTGTCTTCGATAGTTGATAGTAGAATTTTGATTTCAACGTGAAAGTTTTAGCGAATCAAATAAAGGGATAATATAAGAATTTTGCACATATTGAAAAAAAAAAACTAAATATGAAAAGAAAGGAAATGGGGTAAATGAAACAACATCCCATATCCAGGTTAAAACGACTCAAAACAAAGCATCAAGGTGTCACCGTACGGTCTTCATCACAGTGAGGAACCTCACACTAAAAAGCAAGCCCTTAATGGCCCCCAAAAGGTAAAAAAGTGAATGAATCAATGGACACAAACCACACCCAATAACCCAAATATCAAGAAACTAAAATTTTATAAGAAGACAAGGACAAACCAATGACCATTATATTCCTGACCTGGGACAGGCACAAAAATTGCGGTGGGGTTGAACTCGTTTTGTTGGGTCCAAACCCTCCCCTATGTGTGGTGAACGGCTATAAAATAAATACACAAAAAAGAAACTCACAGTAAAAATAAAACTAGAAAAACTAGAAAAAAGTCCATCTTATCAAGACGAGTACCCTTACAATGAAGTACAAACATGAAGACAATACACACAGGCACTGTCCGAACAAATGCTCGCAGTTACTGACAGCTAGCTAAGGACATAATTTCCGGTGACTATGATATCAAGCCTTCTTATATATGAAACCTCAATTGAAATACTTCTAAATAGATTTGGTATAACAACATCATAAATTATGAAAGAAGAACATGATATTGTGCAATGCCAAATACTACCAATATGAAAAATTGTTAAAATTTAGTTATGGTGTAAAGCATTTAGGAGATGATCAATATTTTTGTCAACAGAAACCAGAAGTAAAGATTTAACAGCAATGCTGTATTTATATCCTTTATGAATAAGTTTGTTCAACGGATTAATAAGTTTGGAAGGACAATTTTTGAATTTATGCGCTTTGTAAATGATATTGCCATAAAAGTTTGGATGTGAAATGCCCTAATGTATAAGAGCCCTGCATGTAGAACCAAATTTTTTTTAATAAGTCAATGTATCTGTAATAAAATTTAGAGAACGTTTTTATCAATTTATGATATCTAAACCCTTGATGCAGAAGTTTTGCAGTGAGACAAAGATTTGGGTCGTTGAAGTCAGAAACATCACTGCATACTCGTGCATATCGAACAAGTTGTGAAATGTAGACCACATAATAGTATTCTATTAAACATAGTCTCTGCTTTTTACCTAAAATTAACACTTTTGTATTTAACAGCCCCCAGTGCTAAACAGTTTACCAGATTCTACTAGCTTTCTTGAGGATGTCTCTACAAGGACACTTCTACACACCCTGAATGTAACAGATGCCAATGGCGATCCAATCACATGTGTTTTTAATCAATCAAGTTCCTTGTTTGATTTGTCATTTATTCCAACAACCACAGGTTCGTATTATGATATATCAATTATTTGCCAAATAATGCATATATTTGTATTTCTTATGCTGCAATTATTCATCGATTACTACATTTGTTTAATTTTTACTTCACTAAAAGCGCATTTGTATAAGTAAAACTTCACTTCAATCTCTGATAACTTTAAAGCTATCAATATTATTAAAGAATGTAAATTACTACAGGAAAATATACGGGTATGAGATATTCCTCATAATTGCGATGAAGGAAAAAGTAAATATTTAAAAAAAGGAAAGCAAAGTCAATAAGTGTTATTTGACATTATTTTACAGGGGAGGTAGATCTCAGGTCATTTAAAATCACTGTCTCTCATTAAACCTTTTCAGAAATTGGTAGCGGGCAGACATTTTATTTCTATTTTTCTACCACTTAACAATAAAATGCAGCAATCTATGAAGAAATGACCAGAAATGAACAAAACAGGATTTATGAACTGACGGGCTGTTTGCTGGAGTGAAGGACTTGCGGATAAAAAGAAAAATAAGGGGCTCACAATAGAATTCTATGAATTACTTTGTATGATGCCCTGATTATCTTAAAATATATAATTTAGAACCAAGCCTCTATTTAGTTTTATTTCTGTTTTCAAAAACCTATCAAAAATAATTAATAAATTGGCTTTAATTAAAAGACCGGTGATGCTTTATGTCTCTGTCCCGTCAGTTGATTGTATTTTCTCTTTCTCTAGAGTACGGAATTTACCTGACTGGTGGCACAACACTTGATTACGACACCACATCATCATATACACTAAATGTAGAATGTACGGATCACCGTCGTTCAAATACAGAAAGCTTTACGGTCAATTTAATTCGTAACACTGTAAGTATCAAAATATCAAAATCTACACTTTTCAACTAAAAAAAATTATGAAAGAATATGGAGTCAATGTACATGAGCTAAGACCTTTATATGGTAAACCAAGTATTGAAATAACGCTTTTATTGTTATGCTATATTTTGAAATAGTCTTGATACTTTCAACAATGATATTTCCTTATTTCACAGAGTAAGTACAAGATAGCACCTAGCACCAGTTTGGGCGGAATTCTTTGCTAGATTTGGAACAACGCTATATGCGTGTCTTTACCCATTCCACAGATTCGTGATCGTTAAAAAATAGGAAAAAATGAACTGGCAAATTGTTTTTTACAATCGTTGTCATTCTTTATCAGGCACAAAGAGTAAAAGGAGAAAGTCATAGCATATAGATAACAACAGCAACTCATCGAGTCAATCTCAAAAAACCAATAAAAACTTGAGATGCAGGCATGATAAGCAGTGTTGTCATTTTAGAATTTCTCTCAAGAACAAAGACACCATCAACCCTTTTCGTGCAAACTTTGAAAATTTACATTGACATGACATAATCAAAAATCAAGGGCATGTGATAGAAGAGTCCAGCGAAAAAAAATATAACTTTTACAGGCAGCATGTAAATAAAATCGATACAACATTTTTCATTCTTATAAGATATGAATACTCAACTCCATAAATCTATTGCTTGATCCTTACAAAAGAAAAGACAAGTAGAGCGACAAAAGTTATTGCATATCAAAATACTTTATATGTTAGAAATTCAAATGAAACAGTAACAAGAGAATCGTATGTATAACCCTAGCACTGGCCTTTTTTAGAGCCAGTACCAAGTCCGGCTGTCCCAAGTTCCTATCGTGGTTTATAGTAATCAATGAAGGGACATGTAGTAAATGCAAATGTGACAAATTCTCTACAAATACATGGCAAAAACAAGCAATGGAACAACGCTTTTATTGTTGTTCTTCATCTTGAAGTCATAATGGGGCCTTCAAAAATGAGCTATGATTATACCTCATATTAAGTTCAAACGGCAACTAGCACCGGTTTAAGCGAAATCCATTGCTAGATGTCGATCAACGATACTTCTGTGTTTTATGACTCATGGATGCGGGATCTTCAGCAAACATAAAATTAACTGGCAAATGTTCATACAACTACTGTCATCCATTGCCCGACAATGAAACTTAATGAAGACAAATGCTTGTCTTTTGTTTTATTTGTGTTTTTTCTTTGAGTTCCATGTAAGATTGTAGCAGGTAATGGTAATTTTCAGCCATTGTAGATGTTTCCCTTCATCTCTTTTATTACATAATAGGACGATTCAGGCGAAGACAATGCGGCTGTTATAGTCTTTCGGACTCCTGATTAAGGATGTTCATCACAACTTTGTAGGAAGGCCAAAGTTCCACACTGTTTTTGCGTAAAATAAAATTTAGCGAACCTCTCGAATTTCTTTTATTTTTTCCTATAATTTTAGCCACGTTTAGTACAATATATGAATGTTTGTGTATATAACAAGTTGGAATCTTATTTTTTTATATTTGCCTTTATCAACAGATATGGTACTTTCCAGATGGGAACTCTTCTGTCATTAAAGGCAGAAATTAGTATTTCAATACAAGTAACAGAGACTTACTGGATTTTTTACCTATATACTAAATATGTATCCCCTGTAAGAAGCAAATTATTGTTTCACAACATTTCCTCATGACAACTGTTTTTACTATACTTTCAATATAAAATAAACAAAATATAATTTTATTAAATATTGTTCACCATTAGCTCATAAATTGATTAATTTGTAACACTTTTGACTGAACGAATCACCGTAAAAAGCCTGGCGGGCTGACTTTTGGACAGGAAGATGTTTGAATTGAAAGTTTACCCGGAACTGTCGATTTCACATAACGAAACATACACACTCCTTATTTCTAGTTATTCTCCAGGTTTTGACTGCTTATGTGTCCTTTCTTGCAGAATATTTTTGTTTTTGCGTTTTAATGCTTATTTCAAAAGCTGAAGCAAATAATATATCTTCAGATATGAAAATGAAAGGAAATGGGGTTTATATCAAGGAGACACCATTCCATCTCCAGATTAAAACGACCCTAAACAAAACATCTAGGGGTCAGCTATTGGTCTTCAACAGTGTGGAACCTCACACCATATAACAAGCCCTAAACGTCCCCAAAAGGTGAAAAAGTGAATAAATCATTGCAAACAAGCCACATCTAATACACGAATACCAAGAAACCAAGAAACTCCGTAAAATTTTATAAGTCAAACCAATGACCAACATATTCCTGACTTGGGACAGGCGTAAAACTGACAGTGGGGTTAAACTCGTTTTCTTGGATCCACACCCTCCCCCTTTGTGTGGTGAATGGCAAAAAATTAATACATAAAACTAAATAAATAAATAGATGGTCATTTGATCAACCCATGTGACTTCAGTGCAGATGAGATTCTATCAAGAGGCAAGAAACATTTTTAAGATTTAAAAAAAATTTGGAAAATAGCAATTATTACAAAAAGTTTGATAAATGCATTTAAATTTAGCTTGAATGTGTACAGATTTTTTTTCTCTTTTTGAGCATTGCTTTCTAAAAATGAAATGATAATGAATATTGATGTACCATTTAACAAATGTTACCTAGGCAATGGAGGGATGTAGAGTTATGCATGACCTAGTTCTTATTTTATGGATACATTTTGTACTTGAAAACTGCACAAGTTGAGAAAATATCTATCATATTTTGTTTTATAGCCGCCAGTCATCGAAAATTTACCCAATTCAATTAGCGTTTCAGAAGATTTAGCCACCAGAACACTGCTGTATACTTTGAATGTTACAGAAGTTGATGTTGCTGACACACCTACATGCGTTTTAAATACACATACCGCTGTATTTGAAGTAGCCATCATTTCAGCAGGTTTGTTGTATCTCTCTCTATCTCTCTCTCTCACACACACACACACACACACATACAGACAAACATGTTTCAGCTACCAACTTAACAATGATCGGATATGGAGCAAATGAACAGGTTACAAAGTGTCTTTGTTTCGCTGCTCAACACAATTTTGGGAATGGCAAAGCTTTTGGCTATTCTTCTAGTCATCTGTTCGACCATCACTAAGTAAATATTTATGTATCCTTTAAATAACAAGAACAAGTAGATTCGACATTTTATCCGTGACTGATTAGGTGAAATTATAAAATGATCTTTATCTCAACTCGAAGAGCAGGGATAATTATTGGTAGAAGCTTTTTGAATAGTCGCGAATCACTTCGTTATATTAACGCATTGACCCATGTTTCATGCATGAGTATCTATGTAAAGAATTTGCAATTGACATATTAATACAGATAGTTAATAAGGGATGATATGCAATTGTCATGTTATTACAGAAAACAGATAACTTCTCTTCTTGAAGCATTTGTTTGACGACATTCACATTTGTTCAATCTTTGTTGACAATTCCTCATCCATGACCAGAAAAGACATTTATGTAGCGTTGTTCGACAAATAGCAAAGAATTCCGCTCAAACCCGATGCTAGGGGCCGTCTTGAAGTTGCTATGAGGTATGAACAAAGCTCATTGTTGAAGACCTCATAGTGACTTCAAGATGAAGAACAACAATAAAAGCGTTGTTCCTTTGCTTGTTTTTGTCATGTATTTGTAGGGACTTTTTTTCATGTGCATTTACCCCATATCCTTTCATTCACCACATATGTGTTTAAAATACACAGATACGACTTTTTAAATGTATCCGTCATTTCTGCAGAAAAGTTGGATGACTCGCTCGTTATATGTGTTGTATATGCAGGACCTCGATGCCATAAACCAAAAACAATGCAGGTTTAGGACGTAGCACACATACAACTTTATTCGATGTAAACATATTTCAGTAGATTTGTTTTAAAAAAAACATATATACGTGATTTAAATGTACATGTACAAACAAGTTTAAATAAATATGATGACAACAGACTTTGCACCTATGTCCTTTGGATATCGGATCTTGACGATACTGTTCGAAAATTTTCTATTACCCTCATTCAACAGAATACGTATTGGAACAAACATATGTGTTGTAAATACACAACGGATTCTAAAGGAAATGTAACTTCAAAAGGTCTGTTGTGTTGGTGTGGTGAAGAGAAAATATACGGCCTAAAATATGCATTCTCCAATTCTTAGAGTGTTAACCGTGTTGGTTAAAAATACGTATTATTTTTTAATCCACACGTTGGTTAATTTTCTGCGTGATGTTTCCCGCAACGTTACATGTCATTCATAAAGTCTGTGACGTCATCGGTAATAAGCTTTAAGATAGCGCGACCATCGTTGACAACCGTGCTGAGCCATTGAATCCGCGCCTTAAACACAGTAAAAGTCATTGGAGAATATATCCTTCCATTTGCTCGTGGATAACGATATTTCTCCATTCTCGATAGTTAAATTTCTGATTTTAACATGCTCGCTAAAGCTCGCATTTTGAAAATCACAAATTAATCATCTCGAACTGGAGAAATATCGTAATCCACTTATTATTATTTATTTAACTCCACATCCTTACGTTGTTAAATCCGTAAATACATACGACTTTGTTTGTTGAACTCGTCATTTCGGGACTATAGGATGTCACTTATTGTATTCGGCTGGACCCTATCATCATTCCAACAGGTTTATGGATGACAAACATTATATCTATTAAACTAAAATTTGCTGTTCGAAACAACAGCTATCACCACAACGCTTACTGTCCATTTGTACATTAATTTTTGTACTCACACACCTATTGGAAAATATTACTATCCTTAAATCAATCAAATTGTATTGTACTAAACCTTAAAAATACCTTTGAGATTTTAAGATATTCGTTATTTTTGGTATGGACAACGTTTGGATTACTGTTTTTCACGTTATTTGATTATATTGCTGCTAAGGCCATAAAAAAATAATTTATTGGTTCACAGGCCCTCCCTCATTTAGTTTGAGGCTTGAAAAAAGCCCCTCATTGACCCTATTTTTGCCATTTCAATAAAATAAAAACAAAAAATCACCTCCCTCACTACATTTTTTGTGGTTTTTTACAATGTAAAAAGCTGCCTCGTCTATTTTTTGACAAATAAAAACATAAAAAAAAAATCACCTCCCTCCCTCATCATTTTAAATGAAAAATTGCCTTAGAACCAATTAATTACTTTTGTATGGCCTAATTAAAAGTCACCGCTTCAGACACTTGTACAGCATAACGAAATTAATTGTTTATATTGTAACTTATTATGCAATATTGAAGGTACTTCATTGTGCATAAATCGATAACTAATCGTTGTTTGTCTTGAAAAAGAAGTATTAAAGGGAATAATTAGGCATCCCATGCGAGAATATAGTGTAGATATAAATTAACAACTGTCTGAAAAATATTTTAGCTGTTCAAATCGTCTTGAAATAAGAATTATTGTTTTAATTAGACAGGTGTAGACGTCTTGCATTATAGCTTTGTAATAGGGCTTAATTAAGAAAATTCACACAACAAAATGTTAAAAACATTTATATAAAAATTGTACCCTGTTGTATTTAGATGATTACGGCGTCTTTTTGAAGTCTGGAGTGACTCTTGATTATGACACCACATCTTCCTATATTTTATCAATAACTTGCAGTGATCATAGAAGAGGAGACTCGGGAGACCTTACAGTTAATATTGTTCGAAATGAGGTTAATATGTAATACAATCAGGTAGTTTTAGAATGTCTTCAATTCTATTGTACAGTACAGTATGTTTATTTAATCTATTTATTTATTATCTTTTTGGTTATTTTGTTTTTGTTTGATTTTTTTTACTTTCTGAGTATGTGTTTTGTTGAGTTTACATTGATTCCAAAATATTTTACACGTCTTTTCAACTTTATTTCTGCCCATTGGTTGTTGTTCTGTTTCAGTACTATTTATTTGTGTTAATTGTGTATTACATTTAGTTGATGAAACAACGGCAGTAGAATACCGAAGGAATAAAGGAGTGAAATTCACAAAAATCGAAGTCCAAAGACAGGGCAAAAACGAGAACACAGAAAGCAATGACGCTAGAAAAAAAAAACAACGACGCAAGACAGACACAAAGCACAGAAACAGAAATCACAACATTCAGAACAAAGACACTCACAGTGTGAACTCCAGTGAAACTGAGAGTGACATCAGGTGCTCCAGAAGGGTAAGCATGTCCTGCTCTGTTAACAGCACCCGTCACACTGTGAGTGATTCAACCGGGGAAAATGTCAAAGTCAGTGAAAGGTATTGTTGCCTTGTCTAAACGTCTTTTTTAAAATATTCTGCTAGAACAGCTATATTTTTACTTTCAAAAGCGTTTAAAAATTGCGATTTGGCTACCACGGGAATACGGTCTCATATTCCCTGTCAAGGTAACCAATTAAATTGCAGAATTTACCTGATTATTTCACTTCAGCAGAATAATTTTTATGATAATCCTGTTTTCTCTCATTTTCACATTCCCTGAACGGTGGTGAAACATTTGTTCTCTCTAAAGAGGAGAACAAGTTTCGTGACATTTCCCGCCAAATTTATTCTGAATACAATCCTCGGTGTTTTTCGTCCAGTCATTAGAGAATCAATTTCCACAACTTAAACACGTTTATCATGAAATTCCTCACATCTCGTTAAATAAATTTTCAAATTTTTAAAAGCTCGACAAGCCTCGCTTTCAAACATTTGCAAAATTTATTTAACTCGATGTGAGAAATTTCATAATCAACTAGTTCTCGTTATGGAAACTACATATTTCAACCTAATTTGTCTTTTTGTCTCAACACTTTTCGGTAATTTTGTTATTATCCCAACTTATTGCAATTTTTGTTGGGAATGAATATTGCGCCATATGTCACATTTCGATGATATTGTCGTTAAAACTAAATTGAATTCTTTAACGGATCGATCGATATTGAATGGAAATATTTTTGTTTACCCGAATAACATATTAAGGATGTAATAAGTTGAATTAAAAGAATCCACTATTTTAAATCGATACCCTAAATAGAAAGAGAACTTTTATAGGAATAAAATCAGCTAAAATATCTCAAGATATTTCACATTTTAAAAAATGGCGGGAAATGCTCTCTTGGACTTTTACCTTAGTAAAGCATGGACACATTATTGATTTGTTTCACATAGAAGGAAAATCTACAATCCAATAAAAGCTTGCTTACTGACTTAAACTTAGCTTCTGAAGACTTTTATGACTAGAAAATTGGGTGTTATGGGGCAAAATATTTTACATAGTGATACTGGATAAAATCAGAGAAATTCGAATGACTTTTGCAAATTTCAAAAACCTCGCCTTACTACATCCTTAAAGAGCACGATATGATTTTGACAACACAATAACAAAAATAATGAATCTGAAGGTTATATTTGAGTACGCTACATTTATGTGATATAAATACTGTTTTAAGATATGGATTTAAAGGGACTAAGCAAAACAGTAGAATTTAAGGAAAGGCGTTTGATACTTTCATGTTATAATTACCTTCTTCATCTTATTGGTTTGAATAAAAATAAGTTTTGTCTTTGAAGTTTTTTTTTTAATTTGAGAAAAGTGAAGTAAAAATCAATCTACTTTGCACGTGAACAAGTATGGACAATATAAAGGTGTATGACGAATATATATCACAAGATGATTAACCTTTCGAAGTTTATTTTCTAATGTCAAGGCGATCAACAGTTTTTTTTATCTCATATAAAAATAATTAAAAGCATAGTTGGAAACAATTAAATACTATTGAATTCATATCGTCAGATCGGCATTTTCCCTAAAGATGTTAGATTTTGTTAAATTTTATTTTGCTTTTAAAAAAATAAAACAATTGCGATTCAACACAGTAGATTTAAAGAATATATATATATGAAAGGAGACCAATATCCTTAAGATGCATTAAGGGAGTACGAGTGGCAGAAAATTGTCATTAGAATGAAAACTCGGGCCTTTTGTTTTGATTATGGCGGGAAACAGTTCTCTCTAGAGTTTTCCTTCAATTTCCATTAGCTGTTTATCTGCTTGAAATGTATAAGTTATAATTAGAAATTGCTAAAATTTTGTACATTGTCGATTTTATGCATTTTAAAGTGACCTTCATATATAAATTAGAAAATATGATCCACTTACATAAATATTTAGCCATATTTGAATTGACAAAATCCGAAGATATCGAATGCATCTGAAATCTGACACAAGTACTCTTTTAATCATTTTTGGCTACAATATGGTCTGTAACTTTCGTCATGTGCCCTTTAAAACTCACGATAAAACATGAAGTCTGAATATCATGATGTAAAAATTTTTGTTGAAAACGTTATATATTTACGTGCAAAATACAACTTCCGGAAAATAAGTTTATACCCGACATTTTCAAAATTAGCAGGATTAGATACCTTATTACGAGATCAGTCTTATTCAATGCATATTTGCAGCCACCAAGCATAACTAACTTACCAATGAGTATTGAAATAAGGGAGGACATAGCAACAGAGACCTTTCTTTATACTGTGTCTGTAACCGATCCAAGGAATGATAGTGTCACGTGTTTAATTACAACGACAACATCAGTGTATTACATGCAAGCCGGCTCAAACCAGTTTGGTAAGTTAACTTGAATTCATTAATGATATTTTTTAATCATATGACTGTGATTAGTCTTATATAGTAAACCAATAAAAACTCTACACTTCTAACCAAAAAAAAATTAAAAAAAATCTAAGATAAACATGGTGACGTGGAAATGACAATTGTTAATATTAAGTTTTTAAGCCATAAAATACTTATTTCTACACCATATGGTTTTTTCTTGATGATTTTACATTTTTGTTTTGGCATGCTTTGCGGATAAATAGGTAAGTTTTGCTCACAGCACAACACAGAATGGAAAGAAAATCGCACGAAAGACCAACGAGTATCATGCAATGCTCATAATTTAATACAAAAAAGCTTACTGTAAATTTAAATTTTGCATGCAGCCATATCGACTACTTATGTCTCTTTATTGTGTATGAAATCTAAAAATTTGGAAGGATGTTTAAAATCCGAAAGAGAACAAATAACAAATATGATCATCATAGAAAGAAAAATCAGCCAAGAACAGAGCATTACATGAAATAAATACTCCTTTGTCTTCAGAAATTTAGATATTGCAAGTTTTTTAATAAAATCGGCTTTCGGGTCAGCAAAGAAGTGCTGACTACTGGGCTCGTCCACCCTCAGAGACATCGACCCAGTGGAAGTAAATAACTGTAAACTGAACTTACTGTGAATTTAATTTCTGCATATTTCCATTTTGACTTTTCAGTCTAGATAAAATAATAAAAAAATGGAAGACCATGAAATCACAGATGTTCAAAAACTTAAAAAGAACAAATAACAAATATGATCGAAATAAAAAGCAAAGTTCAGCTAAAGACAGAGCTTTGCATGATGATGATACTTCTTCGTTTTCAACAATTTACAAAAAATTAAATATTGCAAGTTTCCAAATAGAATCAGCTTTCGGGTTAGTACAGAAGAAGAACTGACTACTGGGCAGGTGAATACCCTCGAGGACTGATAGTCCACCAGCAGGGGCATCGACCCAGTGGTAAATACCGAACTTCAATACATTTAGATTCTGCATTTGGCCTTTTCGACAACTTGTGTCTCTTGAATGCAGATAAAATCCTACAATACAGCTATATCAAAACAGGATAATGTATAACACGACACTATCCCCGAGCCATCCATATTCAGTCCGCTAAATGGTAAAACCGGGCATTAAATGTAGACCTTTATTGTTATTAGATTGCTTTGACATTGGTGGATCTAGGAGGACGTTCCGAGGGTTGGAACCCTTTTTGGGGCTCATTTATATCTTAATGCATATCCTGATGTTTTATTAAGAAATATTACCCCAAGTTTTCGTGCCTCGCTCCGCTAAGCGGAATTTCCTATTACGTCTAAATTGGAACCCCCTTTTAAAATTATCTGGGTCCACGACTGTTCTGAAGTACTCCCTTTTACATGTGAATTAACCCCCTAAATTAAGATATGGTATGCCCATACTTATTGCTTTCTGTAATATAGTCAAATCACTGTTGTATTTGTTTTCTGTTATATGATATACTTTTTGTATTTTTTTAAAATCAATCGAAATCAAAACATACATAATATTGTTCACGGTGTTCAAGAAAACTATTAAGATTAAACTTATTTATTGCATGGAGATTTTCTCCTTTAACCGATATTATATACTCACGGACAAAAGGAAGTGTGCACCAATTCCGAATGTCAAAAAATTATATTAAAAATTTATATTAAAAATCACATCACACTGAAACCTGTTATATGCAAACATTAAGGATTGTTCTCTACCATGAAATGACGCTTAACAATATTGCCGGGAAAATGACAATGAATAGATCAATCCCAACACGGATTGGCAAAAATGGAATTAACAAAATCAGCAGCCACGGTGACCTCCAATTTCTTACGACGTGTTTGACGGGTAGGCGAACACTAAAAAAGTTAACTTAAAAACACAACTAAAGCGTTTGTCCAAAGATTGTTTTCAGCTGTTAAACAACTTCCAGCTTTGCAAGAGGTGAATTTAGACACTGCAAAATGCCGTCGTTTTTTTTTACATAAATTTGCATTATTTACAATTAAACGGAAAAATTCGGCATATTTGCATTTGGGTCATTCAAGACATCAAGGAGAGCGCGGGAAAATTGTGTTTACCTCAAATTGTCATGTAAGGTAAAAATATTGACCTATTTCAAGACAAATACTGGTTCTGTTTTTTGCTGATGCCTCACTTCAGATTCAAGTTTGATACAATTAAAGGTGTTTGGACTTAACTAATGACAACAATCTGGAAGTAATGGTGGATGCCTGCAACTTACTGCGCATGTCAGGAAGCGGCTATTGTGGTTTTCACATTATGTGTTTTATGATCGAAAATCGGATTTTTGTAGGTTTCAGAAGGGATGAAATTTTTGAAATGTATACGTTAGGACTTGTCTTGTATTCATGAAACAAAAACTGTATTGACATTTCTCATGTTTATGAATCAACGTTCGAAATGAGCTAATTCAGACCCTTTTCCGACACTTCTGGTAATCAAACGAAAAGTTCTTTGATGGAAGAAAAGGGTTTTTTGATGTGCTAAGGCTCAAGACAATCAGATTACAGTAACACCAAATGTCGGAAGCATTTGACCTTGATACTTAAGGAAATGGGGCGAAAATACGGAAATTTTGAAAACGCGCGAAAATCTCAATAAAAATCCAGAAACAAAATCAATATCGTTTTGAATGTGTTTAAGTATTGCCATGCCTAATACCGTAACAATACCCTGTGTATTAAATAAAAATTGCAATTTTTCCATTGCACAGTTTCTTTTTTCCATGAATATATATTAAGCTGATTGTCGTTACAGAATACGATATTTACATCAGAGGTAGTCAGACACTGAGTTATGATACACAACAAAGTTATACCCTGTCCATTTCATGTACAGATCAACGTCGCAGTGTAGCAGCTGACTTTTATATCTATCTTCTGCGTAATATGCCGCCGACATTCAGCAATTTTCAAGGTATATATTTTATCTGACACCAGTTTTGTCTCTTTTATTCGATTTGAGACCACTTTTAAATATGAATAATATCAAGATTAAAGTGGATATTGAAGAGGTCATGTACATATCTCGAAATAGCAAAAAAAAAACCTAGATAAATATTGACTCAAATATGCATGGTTGATTGACCATATATGAATTTATGAGTTTTTTAGCTCACCTGACCCAAAGGGTCAGTGTGAGCTATTGCCATCACTTGGCGTCCGTCGTCCGTCGTCCGTCGTCCGTCGTCCGTCCGTCGTCCGTCGTCCGTCCGTTAAACTTTTCACATATTCATCTTCTCCTCTGAAACCACTGAAGCAAATTCTACCAAACTTTACTGGAATGATGTATGGAAGGTCCTTTACAAAGATTGCTCATTTCGTGCCGATCCGATAAAAAACATGGCCGCCAGCGCGGAACTTAGGTTTAACATTGGACCCTATGGGAAAATTCACATTTTCTTCTTCTGCTCTGAA
>MJUU01052722.1:0-11504 GCA_002080025.1 Modiolus philippinarum | reverse complement strand
ATAAAAAACATGGCCGCCAGCACGGAACTTAGGTTTAACATTGGACCCAATGGGAAAATTCACATTTTCTTCTTCTGTTCTGAAACCGCTGAAGCAAATTCAACCAAACTTTACTGGAATGATGAATTGAAGGTCCTTAACAAAGATTGCTCATTTCGTTAAAAACATGGCCACCAGCACAGAACATAGTTTATTTTGGCCCTATGGGAAATTCACATAAAAAACATGGCCACCATGCAGAACATTGAAAACCCTGCTTCAGCATTTTGTCAGGTGAGCGATACAGGCTCAGTGTCTGAGCCTCTAGTTTTGGGCAAATTTCAGTTTCGCTATTAATGAAAAACCAACGTCAGCAAGGAATATCCGCACATGACTTATCTCCGTTTCTCCTTGAGGAGAGTTGGGCCTTATATCCGCGCATGAAAATGTCATTAATTTCAGAATTAAGAAATAAAATCTGCCCTAGAAAATAGGCAATAATTATATCTGTACAGTGTTATTATTGTAATTGAACTTCAAATATGTAATCCATCAGAAAGTAGAAGTATGATAACGACCAACTGCAAAAGATATATTCTTTATACCAACCTTGCAAATTATCTTTTTTAAAATAATAAATTTCAAAAGGTTAAGAAGAGTTAGGAAGTGCAAAACATGTCATTTACATATTTCATTGGAATAAAACAACGTATTTATAATTTGCACCCATGAGACCTAAGTTGTCGAAGTGCGCATATGCAGAAAATAAATTAACAGTAACTCCGGTATTTTATTATTCATTACTAGTGGGCCGATACCTTTGCTGGTGGACTCTTAGTCCCTGAGGGTATTCACCAACCCAGTAGTTGATTCTTCGGTACTGACCTGAAAACCGATTGTATTGAAATTTGCAACTATATGTAAATTTCGCAAAATTTTGTTTAAAACAAAGGAGTATCTCCCTCATGCAAAGCTCTGTCCTTAGCTGCATTTTGGCATTTCTATTCAGATTCTTTGGGTTATTTGTTCTCTATCAGTTTCAAAATGTTTTTCGATTAATGAACTTCGATATGCTTTGTTTTAATCTGCACTGATGAGATATAAGATGTCGAAATGCACATATGCAGAAAATGAATTAACAGTAACTTCGGTTTTTGTTCTTTATAGCAAATGGATCAATAACTTTTGTCATATAAATATTCACAAACAATACATAATTAAGAAGCCGAAATAGAAAGGACACAGATGAAATATTATGATATTCACCAACTAACTATAATCAGATTTGTTTGACATGAAAATTTAACATTGCGTTATATAGACATTTACTGCTTTATAAAAAGTTTAACCTATTATAAATATTGCGACTTCATTCCGTATATTGAACTGGATGGATGTCTTTGGTACTGGATTTGACCTTCCTATTTGATCACGTTTGAAGCAACCTCAATAAATACTAGACGACGCTCTTTTGGGGATAGCTTTTGTGTGACTTGTTGAACACTTTTCACTTATTTGTATTGCTGTATTAAGTATTAGATATATATTTACAAAATAACACATCCGAAAAACAGCGCCCTAGTGTTTATTGGGGATGCTTGGTGATTAGTTCTTCTTTCCAACTATTTCCAACTAGTTTTTGATAATAGCTTTCCATACTTTTTGAATATAATGTTGCTGATGAAAGCTTAATCCTTGAAACAGCATTACGAAATTCACTGTTTATGATGCATGATGGGTATGTTTGTACTTATAAAATTTGTTAGTATATCATCCTTTACATGCAGACGCATATTTTACTATTTATATTAAAAATAATATCTTGATTTTATTGATAGTCTTTATCAGATGAATTTTATAGGTTTAACAAAACTAGCATCTTTGACAGCGCAAATTGGACAGACAGTTTTTACAGTATTAGCTAACGATCCTGAAAATGACCAACTACAGTTTTCTATGACGTCACTTGCCTCGGATCCACCTTTTGTAATAAATACAAATAGTAAGTAAAGATGTATTCTGCGGACGTTTCAGTCTCTTTGAAATCTCGTTTGGAAATAATCTTAATTTTTTTTATATTTTATGTATACTAGCAATGCATTAACAAGATTGATGTTAATGTGTAAATTGTGTCAAAAATTATTCATTTCTATCAAGTAGTTTCAGAGTAATATCAAATTGAAGATTTATGTCATAATTGGCTGTTGGATTTATGTCAAATTTTCTCAAAATAGGGGTTTGGTTAGAAACAAGCTTTTTTATGAAAAAATATGCCCTTATGATTTATTTTTGCTTTTTTATAAATAGTATTATATATTTTTGCAATAAAAAATCACAAAACAAATTAAGTTTAAGCCATTATCTGTTTAAAAAATTTCGAAAATCTACATTTTAGGGAAATAAGGAAATGCTGAATTAGCCCCTAAAAAGCATGAAAATGGGACAAAACTTTCTTATATCAACACCAACATATAATTTTTTGGGGCTGAATTTGTCCATTCCTTCTATTTACAGTTGTTCAGAAAGTATGAGAAAAAGTAAAATGCTCTCAGCTAGATTTTTTCAATGAAAATAGTCCAAAATGGACAAAAATGCCTAAAAATGCGCAAAAGTGCTAAATTTGGTCACTTTCAAATAGCTGTAGCAAAATTATTTGCACAGCAACCTATGAATTTTTCTTTATATATTCAATTTATAGGGTAAGAACATTGCAAAAATCAAGGTTTGAAAAAAGTTAAATACTTTAAAATTCTGGCTCCTCACAAGGGTACATCCTTAACTAGACCGGTCTTAGACTGACGGGTTTGTTGCGTTTTCTGACAGTTTTTCGGTTTATGGTAGTGTAGAATATTCAAATATAGATGATGCCATTTTAGGCTTGTTTTTGTTTAAGCCATTTTGATTAATTATTTTTATTGGATGTATATAAATTACACCATAAGATCCTGTCCATTTCCATATGTTATCCACTAGAGATAATTAAAATTTTCAATTTTTAATGAAATGTTTGCGGGGCTTTTTTAAGTTTTAAACTGAAGTATCAAGAATGGATAAAGCATGGTAATAATCGGAATAGAGTGCTGTAGTAGTTTTGTGGAATGATAAACATCGAGAATAGATTTGGCGGGAAATAGCACGAGGCTTTATTCAACATATGTTGAATATGGATATTTATTCAACCGGTCAGAACTTCACATATCATTAGAGAAAAAAAGTATTTGTGCATAAATATATGATATCTCTTGTTTTTAGTAAAAGGAAAAAGAGTATACTAAATGTATATAAAGGGAATCAATTAAATTATAAATTGACTTATTGAAGAAGTTTTTAAAACAAAGGCAAACCCACACTTTGGAATGTGCTGTTTTTCACATATACTTTTTGCATTGGATTAAAAAATCTCCCATTTTTTATTCTTGCAAAAGTATGAGACGACATTTCAGGCTTATCTTTGAGACCTGTTATATTCGTATTCCTATTACACTTAAAAAAGAAAGCTCGTGAGATCCTCTTCCTTCTTAATTCTTTCGTAAATGAACAAATTGAAAATGTAGTCATGCAAACCCTAAATTTACATTAACTTCGGTATTTTCGCTATTCGATACCACTATGCTGATGCTTCTGGTGACTTTTAATCCCCGAGAGTATTCACAACTCCAGTATTCAGTACTTTGGTGCTGACCCGAAAAACAACTTTATTAAGAAACTTGCAATACCTAGATTTCCCTAAGACTAAGGAGTATTAAAGCTCTGTCTTATTTTAGCTTTTCATTCAGATAATTCTAGGTATTTGATCTATGTCAGATTCTAAACAGTTTTTGCGAAGGGTCTTCCAAATGTTTTTATTTGATCTGCACTTAAAAGAGAAAAGTTGCCGAAATGGTCGTATGAGAAAATTAAATTTACAGTTACTCTATTATTTCCGAACGTTCATTGAGATCTTTTTGTAAGTGAAGGAAGCAGATAGAACTCAAATTTTTGTATCCAAGATAACGAGGTATGGGTTGCCCAGCTCTTTGCACATATTTATCTTAACTTATTTAGTTTTGAAACGATCAGTTGTAACAATTGTAAAATTTTATTGTCAGTTTCATGGACATTTTAAAGAAAAGTTTTTTGCTTGACAACATCAATATGACATCTTTAATAAAACTTGCAATAAAACTTGCGTATACTTCAGTAATAATAACTGCTCATATGCCACCCATGATAAGAATAAACAAGGTAGGTCACTGACAAACATTTACACACAAAAGAACTTGATCCATATCTATCTTATCCTAAATATCTGTAGCTCACTTCTCCAACTTTAAGGTTCAATATATATCCTTAATTTATTCACTTGTGATCAAAGTTTCCAGGCCTGTATGAGTGTCCATTACCTTTAATATTTTGACATTAATTGTTAGGAGTGGATGTTAAAATTTCCAGTCATTTCGGGTATTGTTGAAAAGACTCCACTTCAACAGTTTTTGAGGTTCATGTAACTGAATCATTATCAATATTTCTGAAAGGATAAACTGGTAGTGTGACAGATTCAACGCGTGAAACATATCATGCTTTCCAATCCAGGGGGATCTGATAATGCTTCAGTTTTTGTAGGGGTACACTGCTAGTGCTTTAGTTATGTGGCGTTCTAGTTCATTTTTGTTTAATTGTTTTCTCTTTGTCATATTGCCTCAATTCGTGTTGGACATGAATTGCTGTGATTGATGATTTTAGAATTCATCCTTTCCTCGATCTTGCTTCAGCATTTGTTTGCCGATGTATAATAATACTTTTTATTGTGCGCTTATTCATATATATTCTATATCATGATGTCATATATTTAAACACTGTCAACATTACACCAAATGAAAACAAAATGAAAACATTTACCATTTTCCCCAAATGAAGCAATGAAATTCAGACATTTTTTTTGATTGCTTTTAACGACTTCATCGTGAAATGTCAAACTTGATAACGAATTTGTCACGCAAAACTTGTTTTTCTTTTGTTTTTGTATGTTGCAGCTGGCGAAATAGCTTTAAGTCGATCAATATCAACAGAGTCAATTCCTGGATATGACCTGGAAGTAAATGTAACGGATGGCAGAAACCTTGTTGGTCCAAGTACACTAACAATAATTATTGAAGGTAAGGCACACTGATCACAAGACTATAGGTAAGTTAAGCTAATTTTAGAATCACAAGTAAGGCAAACACACCAAAGGACTGTAAATAGTATAAACTATACTTACAAACATGGGTTAGGCAAACACTACTTGGAACTACAGGCAGGTAATATGAATTAAGAATTTTAGGTCTTGCAAGATAAGCTTTTTAACGAAAGTCAGACAAACTAAACATATACTTGTTAAAACTAGTATAAACAACTGAAGGTGTCTACATGGTATTGAATCTCTATGATAGAATTGTGTGACTGTTTAGTGTTGAAACACCATCGAATCATTTTTTTCTTCTTAAATATGAAAATAAAATTTGGGGTTCACTGTTCATTAAAGCTAGAAAGCTATGACTAAAAATTTAAGGATTTAACAATGAAATGACAGTGAAAATAACTATTCAGTGGAAAATTCGAAAATCTGTTCTACATTTTGTTCATTATTCGCATATTTTGCGATTATTAACCTGTGTTAAAAATACAATGAAGATTCAGTGTGGAAATAGTAGTGATGAATTGTGAACAGTTAATTTCTTAACTGATTTTAGTACATAAATTCTTATTATTAATATAAATTATTTCCCTTGTACAATGTCTGTTTACCTTAAACGCGATGATGAAACCTACAGTTTACGTGTTATAGTTCAATTGTTTGGATAAGATATCATAAAAGTAGTCAGAAACAAATAATTCAAATACTTCGTCGCTTTTTTTTATATATTATGATTCTTTTGTCATCTGTCTTAATGTATGAGACTCAAAATGATTGGACAAAAATCGCGGAAGATTTCCATGGTGACCCCTAAACATAGAATCAAATGTAAGTCAAACTAAACTAATAAAAAATAAAAATAAAATTAGAAAAAGAATAAAATAAAACTAGTTTAACCCCGCCGCAGCAGGTTTGTGCCTGTCCTAAGCCAGGAAATTTATTGCCTTTGTGTGTGTCTTGTCTGTTTTCTAGTTAGTTCACTTTATGTCTATGGGAGTCTAGGATGAAATTTATTGCCTTTGTGTGTGTCTTGTCTGCTTTCTAGTTAGTTCACTTTATGTCTATGGGAGTCTAGGATGATGTTTATTTCGCTGAACTTGATTACTCTTTATTTAGGGGCCAACTCCGACCTGTCGTTGGGTGTGGGGTTTCCTCACCGTTCATTGAAGATCTTATGGTGGCTTTGAGTTTTTATTACTCCCCTTTGGGTCGTTGTCTCCCTGACACATTCCCCGTTTCCCTTCTTTTTCCTAATAATAAGCAGAAGATGCAACAATCTTAGGTAAAGGAAAAAAACTTATACTTAAGTGTAACTTCATTACTACAGTGAGGCAAACTAATGTAAATATTTTTTTAAGCAAACTAAACTAATCATAACCTTAAGGCAACTTACATCTGCGCAGTAGGTAAGGCAGCACGAACTCATATCATACAGAAATTGTCATTTGAATTTCAAACAGTAAATATAATTTTGATTCGATACTTCTAAAAAGTCTGACCTTTTTAATCGAAAAAAAATCATACAATAATTAGATTATTATTATTATTATAACTACTTTGAATTAAAAATAGCATTGCAACGAAAATAAGTATTGTTTTTTTTTATTTCATTGTGAACATACAAAACGACGATGAATACGATAAATTCTTATAGGATATGACACAAGTCTTGATAAAAAGACGCAAACGGATAGATCTTCGGATTCTGAGTATAAGAAATTTCATTATTTTCTGATGTGTGTTTTGGTTACATTCTTCAAAGATATCTTTTCGTTTACTGTATGACATTTATTGAAAGTCTAGGTAAGTTAATGTAATATGAATCGGAATCCGAAGCAAAATTTTCGAGATCATCTGGGGGCCTGGTTGGCCGAGTGGTTAAGGTAGTTCTACTCTCTATACAACCACTGTAGTCTATCACTGCGGTACGAGTTCTAGCCCCACTTTGTACATTACAAAAAGGGTGTACTGAACTTAATCGTCATTGATACTTCTAAATAGATTTGGTATAACAACATCATCAATTATGAAAGAAGAACATGATATTGTGCAATGCCAAATACTGCCAATATGAAAAATTGTTTAAATTTAGTTATGGTGTAAAGCATTTAGGAGATGATCAATGTTCTTGCCAACAAAAACCAAAAGTAAAGACTTAACAACAATGCTGTATTTATATCCTTTATGAATTAGTTTGTTCAACGGGTTAATAAGTTTGGAAGGACAATTGTTGAATATCATCCCTCGACCCATATTGTCCCTCGACTTCGTCTCTGGCCAATATGGGTGTCTCGGGATGATAACCAGGCCAATATGNTGCCCAAGTGGTTAAGGTAGTTCTACTCTCTATACAACCACTGTAGTCTATCACTGCGGTAAGAGTTCTAGCCCCACTTTGTACATTACAGTTACCTGCCCAAGGTCAGTGGATCTCTCCGCGTACTCCGGCTTCCTCGCTCCACCACTAAAACTGACCGTCATGAGATAGCTGAAATACTGCTGAAAGTGACGTTTAACCCAATATCAATCAATCAATCAATCAATCGAGATCATCGTTTTCATATTTGAAAAACTGATACTGTGAAAGTTCTATTTCAAGTTGGGTACCAATATTCGTGGATTTCGTGGTTGACTTCAAGCACGAAATTTAATACCAAACAAAATACAACTTGACTTGTACTGCTGAAAGTCTCAAACCACGAATTTGAGACAACATGAACTAATTGCTTGTCTGCAATCCACGAAAATTGGCATCCACGAATAAAAGTACTTCACAGTATTATAAAATATCAGAAAACATGTCGACCGATTCTTAATATTTTAGCATGTTTTATATTCAGAAATAGTACCAGTGTAACATATGTAAAAGTAATAAATAATCAAAGGGACTTCAGATTTCCATCAAATTCTGAACTGCTAAGAATTCGAACTTTCGTCATGTAGCTTATTTTTTTCTCACTGAATATGATATTTGTTTTCGTTTTGATCGAAATATCTCGACTATGAGCATTTAATTATTTCAAATAGAAGATTATCTTATCCTGAAATATTTTCTGTTACATATAGGGTCTGTAAGTCTCGTTCAATTTTAAAACTTCCGGGTACATACATTGTACCCAGAAGTTGCATATTTGGCAAAAATATGTGACGTTTCAAACCAAAAATGTGGACGTCATAATCCTCCGACGTCATGTCTTGGCGGGAAACGTTTTCGAATTGCAATTTTATCGTGAAATCTCAGTGTCACATGACGAGACTTACAGACTCTATTAACCTTCATCATTCTTTCTTTTTTCAGACATTAATTCGCCTCCAAAACTGAAGAATCTGCCTTTAACTACTTTAGTTTTAGAGGGAGTAACAACAGTGGGCACATCAATATTTACTCCAGTAATAGAAGATGAAGACATATCCGATTCTCATTCGTATTCTGTGATCTACTCTCCACCAGTTGGCGCCATTTATTTTGGTTTTAGTAGTACAAGTAATTTTAACAGATGATTAAGTTTAGAAAATTTTTTTAAAAATTCCAACAGATGTTTAGAACTTATTAAAATTTAATCATTAAAAGTTGTTGGTTTCACTCTATTTTGATCAGTATAAACACTTCTTCTATAAAAAAGAGTCGCTTAATTTTCACCAAAAACTGAGGATGGAAAGAAAACTTATTCATGTTAAATATATTAAAATTTAAAAAAAGATATTTTTCAATTTTTTTTCTAAATGTAGAAAAAAGTGTGTAAAATCAATAAAATTGCTGAATGTATGCTTTAAATTTCAAACCTTTTGCAAGAAATTTGACTGAAATTTTTTTTGAATTCAAATATCATTGAAATGTCAGAATAAATACAATGAATATTGGAAGGTTGTTTTCATGACGAATGAATATTTATTTGCTGTGTGAAAGAAAATTACAATTTCAAAATTTTAATTAAACATTTCTAAATTTTGCAATGATTCTTTATATTCAATTAAGTATTAGTAAAAAGAAAAAAAGAGTTATCTTCCCATACCCCATGTCTACCCCCTTAAGAATATAGTAAGGTGAGATTTTTTTTTTAAATTCGTTAAAGTCTTCCGTATTTTTCTGATTTTCTCCATTATTACTTTACAATTCCACTCGATTTTCTCGTCTTCAAAGACTTCAATGGCTCATCTAAGGTCCGCCAACACAATTTAAAAAAATTCTAGATTTTCCCTCCATGTGAAAGAAATCAATAATATGACCATAATATACTTAGGTAAAAGTCCAAAAGAACATTTTCGAGCTACTTTCAAAATGTGAAATATCTTGAAACAAAGTCCATAAACTATTGATATTTCAAGCTGACTTTATTCCTTTACCTATGCTCTTTCTATTTATGGTATCAATTCAAACCGTTGACTATTCAATTTCCTCTTACTACATACTTAAGGATGTTCGTTAACCATTTGAAAAAAGTATTTCCGATAAATACAAATCTTCATTAGAGAATTAAAGGGAAGTAATTCAAGCAAAGAAAGGATAGTAATAGCTTAATTGATGCATTTGTTTTAGAGATTTATCTATTTATTGAAAATTCGGCATGAAACCTTTCTCCATAACCAAGGTTTAGTTACGAAATTAAACTAAGATTATGCGATGTATCGTCTGGATGCCTGTAAAACTGAATGAAATTTGAAATTTATAGACTCTCTGAATGAACAATGATGCTGCTTTTTAAACTGCAGACATAGAGTAACCTTACAATTCGACAGATATACCAAAACATTACCAGCGAACTTTCTTAAAATGTGATATAAATTATAATCGTTATGCTTTTAGATTTTCACAGATACTTTTGTTTTCTTTAACAGCTGGAGTCGTTTCTACATTAGTGGATATAGATTATGAAACAATACCAAGAAAAACTTTCATTCTAACTATAACAGTGACGGATTCCTATTTGTCGGATAATGGCACACTGACACTAAATATCATTAATGTCATTGAAGCACCGAAGTTTACGAAGAAGGCGTATTCGTTTACTGCATCAGAGGACACCGTAAGATAAAATAAGTCTATTTAAACATATATTTACCTCGAAAAATGCAGGATAATAAGATGACAGTGAAGCACTATTAATAGTTTAATTACATTAATGTTATGGTTGTAGATTAATTGATTTTGGGTTAAACGTTACTTTCAGCCGTATTTCAGCTATCTTATGACGGCCAGTTTTAGTGGTGGAGAAAGCCGGAGCGCCCGGAGAGAACCAACGACCTTAGGCATGTAACTAACATACCTTATCACTTACGAATGTAAGTCGAATGCACCCTTTTTTGTAATGTGCAAAGTGGGGCTCGAACTCACATGGCAGTGTTGATAGAATGCAGTGGTTGTATAGGAACCACCTTAACCACTCTGCCACCCAGGCCCCTTATGGTGGTAGAAAAGTTGTGATTAGTTGCGTGATAACCAATAAGAAATCGCGGACAACTTCATAGAGCTTTTGTCTGCTTTGAAAACCCCTAGTATCTAATTTCATTAGGAACAAGATATTAAAGATGTTTGCGGGAATTAAGTGAGATCGACAACAATTCCGCATTGCATAAATACAAATTAAAGACTTTACCATGACAAAATTTACTGCGAAATAAGGCTTACCTGAAATAAATAAAATCATTACCGTATATCGGGATTTTTTCGCGTGTGTCTAATTTTCGCTATGTTCGCGATAGGCAACCATGTGCGAATTTTAGCCTCCGCGTAAATTTCACTGCCCATTCAGATGTATTAGATTGAGTATAAAAACGCGAATTATAAACTTAGCGAATTTTTCACTGCCCTGTTTTAAACCGAGATCGCGAACAAAACCCGACGCGAAAAAAAACCCGATATACGGTAAAACAATTATTATAGCGATAAAGAAATGTCGTGATACAAAGAATAAAAGAGAGAAATCGTACTAACAGGATACAAAAATCAATGTTAAAAATATGCATTATGAAAAAAGAGGGAATAACAATAAAAACCTACAATGGCTGAAAATTACAATTACATGCTTCAATCTGCCAAGGAAAGACTCATGAAAAACACAAATAAGACAAAAAAACAAAAAAAAAAAACAAACGTAAACAATGATAGGAACTCGGGACAGCCGGACTTGGTACCGGCACTAGGGGTTTAACTAGTTTATGGGTACACAAACCTCTTCTTTCCTCCTTTCTGCAGTAAATCTCTCCAACAAGTATTCTGACCTTAATGCATATTGATGAATATGGATTTAGTACAAAACCACTAATCAAAACCAATACATACGTTCCTATATAATTTCTTTTGATTGTTTGAAATCCCTTGATATGTGATTAAATATGGTCTGAAAATGACACATCTTGAGTAAACAAAGAC
>MJUU01052716.1:1243-23463 GCA_002080025.1 Modiolus philippinarum | reverse complement strand
GGATTTATTCCAAGAGAAAGGGACGTAAATACTGTGAATATTTATGGACTGTATGTTAATATCAATTCTATATAGCAACACTGTCAATATTCGACTTACAAAAAAGGATTTTGAAAGAAATTTACGCACTATATTTTGATCGGAAGCATGTAGCTCTTCAATTACGTTAATAGGCCTGAAGCCTCACATGATTTTTTCTTGTCATTTTAACAACTCTCCGCCTTCGGCTTACGAGCTAAAAATAACTGAGTGTGAACCCCACAAATATTGTAAGGTGCAATTTATTGCTTTAAAGTTTAAATTATTATATCCTCCACTTAAGCGGGTGGTAGATAGTGATCATAGTGTCCGTTTGTTCTTTTGTTTGTTCTTATGTCCGTCTGTCCGTCATTCCTTCCACCATAGGGTACACACATTGTGGCTACAACTCCTCCTAGACCACTTGGGGAAATTCAATGAAACTTTCACAGAATGTTCAGTGCATATTGCCATTGTGCACCAGCTATTTAAAAATTGGATATGACTTGATTTTTTTGTTGTTTTTTATTTTTATACGCCCGTCAAAAGATGGACGTTTTATGGTATACCGTCCGTCCGTCCGTCTGTCTGTCTGTCTGTTAACTTTTTGGTTTCTGGAGATTTTTTCTGTAACTGCTTGACATATTGATTTCATATTTTGTATATTAGTATATCTAGGTGAGATACAGATCAAGTTTGAATTTGGTTCCGGTCGTTTGATTTTGTACAGAGTTATGGCCATTGGACTGAGTGAAATTTTTTAAAATATAGGTTCCTGGAGTTTTTTTCTGTTATCGCTTGACATATTGATTTCATATTTGGTATATGAGTATATCTAGGTGAGATATAGATTAAGTTTGAATTTGGTTCTGGTCGTATGATTTTGTACAGAGTTATGGCCCTTGGACTTAGTGAAATTTTGAAAAATATAGGTTTCCAGAGTTTTTTTTCTGTAACCGCTTGACATATTGATTTCATATTTGGTATATGGGTATATCTAGGTGAGATACAGATCAGGTTTGAATTTGGTTCTGGTCGGTTGATTTTGTACAGAGTTATGTCCCTTAGACTTGGTGTAATTTTGAATAAGATAGGTTTCCTGAGTTTTATTCTGTAACAGCTTGACATATTGATTTGATATTTGGTGTATGAGTGTATATAATTGAGATAAAGATCAAGTGATTGGTTGATTGCGAAGGTGTTATGGCCCTTGTACATAGTAAATTTTTGAAAAACATTAGTTTCTCCACCTTTTTAGCTCACCTGGCTATGCCAGGGTGAGCTTTTGCCATCACTTGGCGTCCGTCGTCCGTCCGTCTGTCCGTCGTAAACTTTTCTTCAAAAAATCTTCTCCTCTGAAACCACTTGGCCAATTTAATCCAAACTTGGCCTGGGTCATCACCAGGGTATGTATTTAAAAAAATGTGTTCGGTTAGTCCGAGGACCAAACAACATGGCCGCTGTTACTAAAAATAGAACATAGGGGTAAATTGCTGTTTTTTGCAAATAACTTCAAAACTGTTGCAGATATAAAAAATCTGACATGGGGTAGAATTGTTCAGAATGACGTGATCTATCTGCCCTGCAATTTTGAAGAAAATTGAAAAAACTGTCTTAGAGTTATAGCCCTTTTTCCGTAAAATTTTCAAAATTTATGCATTTTTTATTTTTTATTTCAAAAACTGTAACAGATAGAGGTAAAGTGTAAATTTGAAAAATGTTCAGCATATCAAGATCTACATACTCTGAAATTTTGAAGAAAATCCAACTGCCCGTGTTGTAGTTATTGATTTTTTTCACCAAAAAAAAATAAAATTTTTCAATGCCATATGGTTATGGGTTATTTCCCTTTAAATTCTGCTTTCAAACTTCTTTTGTTTACTTTTCTCTTTTAAGTTATAGAGAAATTCCCTGCTATCATTTTATTAGATATAATTTTTTGTTACATAATCAAGAGCAAAAAAGTGTTTGTGTACAAATTTTTACATTTTTTTGCAAAAATACTTTCATAAACTATACTTATTTCACAATTTAATAATAATTGTATATAATGTATCATTTAGTTATGTTTGTATGCCCACAATGCAAACATGT
This sequence comes from Modiolus philippinarum, assembly GCA_002080025.1. Lineage (NCBI taxonomy): Eukaryota > Metazoa > Mollusca > Bivalvia > Mytilida > Modiolidae > Modiolus > Modiolus philippinarum. The sequence goes on along the minus strand of MJUU01052716.1, from coordinate 21,351 downwards.
TTGTCAGTTATTTTTGAAGTTGCATCTATGCTTTAATGTCTGTATAACATTATAGCTGATCTGCATGGCTCAGCCATGGTGATCTTCTTGCCTTCAGTGGTCAGTCCATCATAACCTTTTTATTCAAACTCATCTTATCTGAAACCATTGGGCCAATTGGAACCAAACTTGGGCACAATGGTCCTTAGGTGGCCCCATTAAAAAAAAGGGTCTGGCAAGTCTGTATCATATCCAAGATGGCCGCCAGCAGGGAACGCGGTTTAACATTGGACCCTATGGGAAAGCATTCAAAGATCTTCTCTGAAACTACTGCGCCAATTAGAACCAAACTTGGTCACAATAGTCCTTCGGTGGTCCCTTTGAAAATTTTGTCTGGCAAGTCTGCACGTCATCCAAGATGGCCGCCAGCGGGGAACTTTGTCCAAAATTGGACAATATTGCAAAAATCTTCTCCTCTGAAAATACTGGGCTAATTGGAACCAAACTTAGTCACAATGGTCCATAGGTGGCCCCTTTTAAAAAATGTGTTCAGCAAGTCCACATCATATATCCTAGATGGCCGCAAGGAGGGAACATGTTTTTAACATTGGACCCTATAGGGAAACATATTCAAAGATCTTCTCCTCTGAAAGTACATGGCCAATTGGAATCATACTTAGTCACAATGGTCCTTACTTGATCCCCTTCATAAAATGTGTCTGGATGTCTGCATAGCATCCAAGATGGCAGTCAGCGGGGAACATTGTTTAACCTTGGACCCCATGGAAAATCATTTAAAGATCTCCTCTGAAAATACTATGCCAGTTAAACCAAAGTGAGGCACAATGATCCTTACATGGTCTTCTTCAAGAAAGGTGACAGTTGGTCTACGCCCCATCAAAAATAGCTGCCAGTTTGGAACATAGTTTAATTTCGGTGCGAAGATGGATCTTTTAAAACGGATATTGACTCGATATTAAATGAACAGTTAAAATTTTATGAAAATCTTTTTAAAACTAAGGGATGGGATGAGGAAAAGGGAAATTGGTTATTGCAGTTTGTTGAACAAATTTTAGATCCGGATGATAAATCCAAACTTGAAAAAGATATTGAGCAATATGAGATAAAAAAATCAATTAAGTGCCTTTAAGTAAATAAATCCCCGGATGAAGACGGAATAATAGCGGAATTCTACCAAATATATTGGGAAATAATTAAAAACGAATTTACTAGACTTATAAATGAAATATTTTCTACTGGAAGTCTATGTGAATCTCAGAATAAAGGTATGATTTCTTTAATATATAAGGGGGGAGAACGTGAAAATATTAAAAACTGGAGACCACTAACTGTTCTAAACTGTGATTATAAAATAATAGCTAAAATACTTGCTGAAATGTTTTGATGTGTTTGTTGGGTTTGTATTTACTGTATATTGTTTATAGTGACATGTTCGCACTCTGGAACAAAGAAACCATGCTGCTGGTTTTGATCACATTTTATTCAAGGGTGATAACTACATTTGTTTTCAATAGGTGGTAATGATAAAACATGTGTAACAGATTTCGAGTATAATCAGGATATTACATCCCTCCTCAAATTAGATGAAAACTTTCACTGAGAAATTAAAATTGTCTGTAACAATAAACAACGATTAAACTTTGAAAAAAATCTGTTTCGGCATGAAATGTCTGATTGTCTGATTGTCACTTTATGTATAGATTTTTGAAACTTAAATCTTGGAAAGTCATTTGTAAAGTATTTTCAAATACTGATTGTCATTTGAATTGTTTGACTAGAATTTATACTTGACTAGAAAATGAAACTACTAATGTCTAATAACTAAGAAGCTAATGCTAAATTATGCAACTAAACTAATAAAAACATTTGTATAACATTTTTTTTCACATATTTCTTAGGGTATTATTATGACCCTTTCACTTTTGACAATGAATTCTAAAATTGCACTTTAAGGGTGTTATTATGACCCTTTTACTTTTCACAATGAATTCCACCAGTAGAATAAACTATATATAAAGGAACATGCATTGATCAGAGGATTATTATGCCTCTGCACACGGATATCATTATCTATTTACGCACATAGTCTTGTAGATATTTTGGTGCTCGTTTGATTCGACTCGGTCTTTGTGGTATTGATAGTTCTGGAGTCAGGGTTATTTCTTTGGATGATGTTTTCGATTTTGTGTCTGTTTTATCAAAAAGTTCTTCCTCTGTTTCTTCTATGTTGATTTGTGGCGGACGGTCGACTCGCTTGAATTTTGAAGAGTTACGGGTTAGAATCTTGTCTCCATTCGTCGCAATGATCATATTTCCTTTCTTCTTTAACACTTTATAAGGATTAGGTTCATAAGCTGGTGTTAGTTTGTTGTATTTCTGGTCAGTCTTCCACAGTACAGAATCTCCAACATTGATGTCACTTTCTTTTGCATTGTTCTTTCTATCGAAATATTCTTTTTGTTTGAATTTAGCTGTTTCGTCGTTTTGTCTTGCATGTTCATTCATTTGTTTGTTTACTTTTGTTGCTGCTGAGTGAATTTCTGGTAGTTTTGTCGGTGGTTCTCGTCCGAATAGAAGCTGGAAAGGCGGATAACCTGTACTGGTATGCGGTGTTGCTCTGTATTGACGCAAAAATTTGAAAAGTTCTTGTTTCCAACTATTTCCTTCCACATGAGCTGCTTTGATAGTCTTCATCATCGGTTTGTTAAACGATTCCGCTTGGGCGTTTGCTCTAGGCCATAGCGGTGTGATGCGACGGTGTTCAAATCCAATGTTCTCAGCATATGTACGAAATGCATGGGAGTTGAACGGTGGTCCATTATCGGTTTTGATGACTTTAGGTATTCCAAAGGTTGAAATAACTATGTCCAAATTAGGTATGACTGTCGTGGCTGAGTCCGATTTTATTATCTCTACAACTGGATAACGTGAGTGTTCATCAGTTATTACAAATAATAGATCTCCAGTGGGCAAGGGACCACAGAAGTCGGCACTTAAGTATGTCCATGGTTTGTCAGGCATTTCTGACATGTGTAGTGGCTCAATCCTCTTAGAGTTTGTCACGGATTGACAAGCGGCACAATCTTTGATAGCATTATCAACTCTGTCATTCAATCCCGGAAACCAGATTTTAGAACGCAAGAATGCCTTGGTCTTGGTTATTCCTTGATGACCTTCGTGAGCTATTCGTATTGCCCTTTCTCGCAGTGAAGCTGGCAGTATGATACGATTGTCCCTAAGTAGAATGTTATCTCCAAATGAGACAAGTTCTCCACAAACACTTCGCATAGCTTGCAATTCTTCAATGTCAATCTCGGGATCGGTAATGTTCTTAAGTCTGTACCATTGTCCTGTTTTCACAAAATTAATAGCCATTGTCATTGTTTTGTCATTAGAAGTAGCAATCTTTACTTCATCAAGTGTCATTGCACGTGGCATTGCTTCTGACGCTATGAATTTCACATACTGCTCTGCGACAGATTGTTGGCAAGATTTGACAGGATTTTCAGCTGGGTGTCTAGACATAAACTCTGCTGGATTGTCTTTTCCTGGCTTATAAATTATTTTCAATTTGTACGGTAGTAATCTCAGTCCCCATCTTTCAATTCGGAGTGGCGGTCTGGGTTTTAGCCAGATTCTTTCAAGTGGCTTATGATCTGTTATTATCCTAACTAATGGAGCACCTCTTATATACATGTCAAAGTGTTCACATGCCCATACAACGGCAAGAGCTTCACGCTCTGTTTGACTGTAACGAGTTTCTGTATCGGTTAAGCCTCTGCTTGCATAGGCTACTGTTTTCCCTTCTTGTGACATGATAGCACCTAATCCAACTGGACTTGCATCTACTAAGATCTCTGTAGTATGCTTTTGATCATAGTAAGTCATTACAGTGTCACTAGATAGTGCTGATTTCATCTCTTCGAATGCTGATTCTTGCTCAGATTCCCATTTCCAGTCGATGTCTTGACGTGTCAGCCGACGTAACGGTTCACATATTGTGGCGAAGTTTTCGATAAACCTTGATGAATATGTTGCCATTCCTAGCAAGCTTCATAGTTCTGACACATTTTTAGGAGGTGTCATATTTTTCAGTGCTGAAACTTTCTTGGGATCAGGTGATATTCCATCTTTTGAAAACTTTACTCCAAAGAAGACAACTGAGTCTTTGTTGAACTCACATTTTTCGTAGTTCAGAGTAAGTCCATTGTTGCTTAGTCGCTTAAATGTCGCTTCTAGAACTTTATCATGTTCCGCTTGAGACTTGCCGAATACAATAATGTCATCGGAAATGTTCTTCGCACCTGATATTCCACTTATGACATTTCTGATTACCTCTTGAAATACTTCACTAGCCGATGATATGCCAAAGTTAAGGCGCTTGTATCGATATAGACCACAATGTGTGCTGAACGTTGTGATATAACGGGAATCTGGGTGAAGTTCAAGTTGATGATAACCTGACCTGAGGTCTAACTTTGAGAACGTAGTTGCTCCACTAAGATCATGAATCAACTCATCTATTGTCGGAAGTAAGTGCCTTTCCCGAGCAATTGCCTTATTTGCTTCCCTCATGTCGACACAAAGTCTGATTTCATCAGGGTTTTTCTTAGGCAGTGTCACGATAGGCGATACCCATGGTGTCGCTTCACCATCAACTTTCTCAATAATGTTCTGTTCTTTGAGCTTGTCGAGTTCTTTCTCAATTTTATGTCTGAGATGAAATGGTGACTTTCGGTGTCTTTGGGCAACTGGTTTGACATTTTCATCGATGTGTAGCTTAACTTGTGGCCCTTTATATTTCCCGATACCATTAAAGAGTTCTGGGAATTTTGTCTTGGGATTATTTATTTGATTAATAATTTTCACGAGACCAAGTTTCGTTGCTAACGGATACCCAATCAATGAACCATGATTTCCTTTCACTATGTAAAATGTGTCACAGTTTATTGCAGTTTTTGTTTCGACACTAATTTTGCATCTACCTACAGTCTTGAGTGGTTTTCCTCCACCATAGGGCAACAAATTTGGAGTTCTACCCTTTGTGAACTTAGGGGCACCTATTTTACTGTGAGTTTCTTCATCGAGTATAAAAGTGTACATTCTTTGTTGTTGATTTTAATGTTAACTTTAGGTGCTTTTGTGCCAACGACACTTATGTGTTCATTTTGAGTTGTTACTCCCCATGTGTACTCGTCATCCTCACTGCTTGAATATGTGTGCGATTGCTGTGTCTCTTGCACTTCTCTCACTTTTCCTTGTTTTTGTAAGCGTTTCCTACATACTTTGCTAAAATGATTTGGCTTTGAACAGAAATTACAGTTCTGTCCCTTTGCTGGACATTTTCCTGTGTGTGGAAACTTTCCGCCACAGTTGCGGCAAGTTTGTTTTGATTGTTTCTGTTTGTGTTCAAATCTATGACTTTGCTTGTGTTGATGTCCACCCCTTTTAGCATGTTTTGATTGATACTTTTTTGATATGTTTTGATTGATACATGTTCATTTACTCCATATCCTTTCGTGAAAATATTTAAAACAGGAGTTTGTCTTTTATTGCAGTGTGGAGTTGGTAAAACTATTCCCCGTGGAAGAGATGTATGCTCTTTATTTTTCTTAGATATGGTGTACTTGTACATGAGATAATATCTCATGTGTACACTTTATTCAATTACTATTATCTAAATTTATGTAAATTCTTAAACCTAAGGATTAACTCCCTCCATCGTAGTTTTGTCCTTAGCTTTATTTGATATTACTGATTATTCGGATTTCGTTTGGTTTCATGCATTTTGAACATTTTTTTGAAAATATGGATTTCCTTTGTTTGGGTTCTAGTGCTGCTGATGAGGAATTAATTTCCGAAATGGCCATACAGCTCATTAAAATTATTGCAGTTGGAGTAAACACATGTGTTATGATCTCATGTTCATTTACTCCATATCCTTTCGTGAAAATATTGCTATTATATGAATTGACTTTATTTACAGTTTCACGTTCCATAGTTAAAGCTTGGAATTCTGACAATTCAAGTGCTCTGCCCATTGTTAGGATGTCGTCAAGATTCTTGTCAGGTTCAATCTGTTCGAACGACAGTTTTGTATGACTTGTGTGAGAATTTCTGCATCTGTGTTTGCAAAATTACAGTTTTTGGATAATTTTCTAAGCTCTGTCACATACTCATCGAGGTTCTGGCCCTCTAGCTGTTTATATGAACGAAATTTATATATTTCTATTTGAACTTTCTTTTTGGGCTCAAAGTAATCTTTCAGAACCTTCTTTGTAGCAGCGTATGTTGCTGCCGTTTCCTTTTTCTCAGCATCGTAAATATCGTAGACCCTTTCGCCGGCATAATGAAGGAGTAGGGCACGTTTTCTATCGGCATCGTCGATATCAAGACCAACAAACAAGTTTTCAAGTCTCTCGACCCACTTTTCCCAACGGGGACCTGCATTTGATTTGTCCGTTTCAACATCGAAGGATGGGAACGGGGGTAAATTAAAGCCTGTAGCCATTTCCTCGTCGCCAATGAAATGTTTTTGATGTGTTTGTTGGGTTTGTATTTGCTGTATATTGTTTATAGTGACATGTTCGCACTCTGGAACAAAGAAACCATGCTGCTGGTTTTGATCACATTTTATTCAAGGGTGATAACTACATTTGTTTTCAATAGGTGGTAATGATAAAACATGTGTAACAGATTTCGAGTATAATCAGGATATTACACATAGTTAATGACATGTTCTGTTTATTCTGAGATGTATTGATACATAATTAATGACATGTTCTGTTTCTTTTGAGATGCATTGATACATAATTAATGACATGTTCTGTTTTTTTTGAAATGTATTGATACATAATAAATTACATGGTCTGTTTGTTTTTAGATATATTGATACATAATTAATCACAGGGTCTGTTTGTTTTGAAATGTATTGATACATAATTAATCACATGGTCTGTCTGTTTTGAGATGTATTGATGCATAATAAATTACATGTTCTGTTTGTTTTGAGATGTATTGATACATAATAAATGACATATTCTGTTTGTTTTGAGATGTATTGAAACATAATTAATGATAGGTTCTGTTTGTTTTCAGATGTATTCATACAAAATAAATGACATGTTCTGTTTGTTTTGAGATGTATTGATACATAATAAATGACATCTTCTGTTTGTTTTGAGTTGTATTGATACATAAAAAATGACATGTTCTGTCTGTTTTGACATGTATTAATTCATAATAAAGGACATGTTCTGTCTGTTTTGGGATGTATTGATACATAATAAATGACATCTTCTGTTTGTTTTGAGTTGTATTGATACATAAAAAATGACATGTTCTGTCTGTTTTGACATGTATTGATTCATAATAAATGACATGTTCTGTTTGTTTTGAGATGTATTGATACATGATAAATGACATGCTCTGTTTGGTTTGAGATGTATTGATACATAATAAATGACATGTTCTGTCTGTTTTGAGATGTATTGATATATAATAAATGACATGTTTTGTCTGTTTTGAGATGTATTGATACATAATATATGACATGTTCTGTTTGTTTTGAGATGTATTGATACATAATTAATGACATTTTCTGTTTGTTTTTGAGATGAATTGATACATAATGACATGTTCTGTTTGGTTTGTAGATGTATTGATACATAATAAATTACATGTTCTTTCTGTTTTGAGATGTACTGATACATAATAAATGACATGTTCTGTTTGTTTTGAGATGTATTGATATATAATACATAACATGTTCTGTCTGTTTTGAGATGTACTGAAATATAACCAACGACATGTTCTTTTTGTTTTGAGATAAATTGATACATAATTAATGACATGCTCTGTTTGTTTTGTTAGGTACTGATACATAATTAGTGGCACGGTTTGTTTGTTTTGAGATTTGTTGAAACATAATTAATGACTTGTTCTGTTTGTTTTGTTAGGTATTGATATATAATTAATGACATGTTCTGTTTGTTTTGAGATGAATTGAGACATAATTAATGACATGTTCTTTTTGTTTTTAGATGAATTGACAGATGGTTAATGGCATGTTATTTTTGTTATGAGATGTATTGATACATAATAAATGTTTTTGAGATGTATTGATACATAATTAATGAGATGTTCTGTTTGTTTTGAGATGTATTGATACATAATTAATTTCATGGTCTGTTTGTTTGGAGATGTATTGATACATTATTAATGACACTTTCTGTTTGTTTTGTTGGGTATTGATACATAATTCATGAGATGTTCTAATTGTTTTAGATGTTTTGCATGAAATTATGGTTTTAAAACAGCTTAGTATGAAATATGTGTCATATTCCACATTTGGTTGTACTAACATATACATGCACATATATATAATAATAGATATCAGATATATATACTCAAAATTTTGTCATCGAAAATTAGTAGTTTGATATAAGGAATTAATTTTCAAGTTATTTACTGTTATTTTTAATTGATATAACTATAAAGTAGATGCAGCTTATAAACAGATTCTAAAAAAACACCACCAAAAAAAAAAAGAAATTCATTTAATTATTCTTTACAAAGTTGGTCCCTTATTTAAAGATTTTATTGAAAAACATTTTACCGGTACGCCCTTCCTTACTATTTTCAATCAAATTTAATTTTTACTGGTTATTATTACATACTTAGTAGAAATAAAAGAGTTTTTGCATGATCAATATGACCGGAAGTAAACTGTCCATATTTTCACATCCCGGGAAAATAATAGGCTATTTTATGCTCCTCGTGCATCTCAGACAAAATAAACGACTTCCGGTCCATATTGGGCTGGGCTAATAAACGACTTCCGGTCCATATCGGGCTGGCATTTCTTAACGTCGGAAGTATGTAATAAAAAGTTTAATACATGTTCATTTCCATATTGACCTGATTATCATCCCTCGACCCACATTGTCCCTCGACTTGGTCTTGGGCCAATATGGGTGTCTCGGGATGATAACCAGGCCAATATGGAAATGCCCATGTATTTCATCTTCTGTATTATTTTATTTGAATTTTGTAGAAAATTGCAATTGTGCATAAGTAATACCAATTACTAAGAATATAAAGTTCTTTCCATTACTTTCAATTACATGATCAACTTGTTACTTTTCCAAAAGATTTGATCTTCACTGCAGATACACGTGTCGTTGAAAAAATCATATGCGAGATTTTAACTTTGGTTAACAGTAAGGACTATTTCCCTGATATAAGTATCTATCGTAAGCCAATTTTGGCTTTTCATTTATATCATATGAACGCATTCAGTTCTGTATTTTTATTTAAAAACATCAAAATTCAATGTAAATCTTTTTTTTTTTGTTCTGATTTTGTAATAATTCTGCCCGCATCGACTCCTTAATTGGAAATATAGATTGTAAACCTTACTGGTTGTTTGTTGTCTGTCAGTTTTTATATATCTTTCAAAATTATGATCTTCAGAATATATTTATTTAGGAAACTACCCGTTTACAACGGGGGCAAGCACTGGCGGGGTACCAGTGCCTGTGTCTGCATGTTATAACAAGCAATTATACAGATAAAATGAAAGGTTTTATTTTACACAAAAATTGCCTAACTGGTCATCTGCAGACACTAAATTTACAGTAACTTCACAAACAAACAAACAAACATTTTATTGCCAATCAAGACGCCCCAGGAGGAGCTGAACAATCAATATAAATTTAGATACAATGATTTCAGTGATTACAGTGATTATTTTTAAAAGTACAATACAATACAATTTATATTACCATATATAAGTAATAACAAATAACAAACAAATAAAGGGATATGAAGTAAATGTACATGGGACAAAACCCCATAAAAACATCGGCTACCCTTCAATGTTTCAGTATTTTTAGTTGTATGCAATTTGTAATCTAATCAATATAAAGTTAATGCTTTCATATACAACTACTTGTTACACCAAAGACATATTGATTTGTAATTTGATATTTGATATGTAATCAGCAAGTACCTGCCTCCTCTCAATTATTCTGATCATGGTTCTGTCATTTTATGTATTTTGTGTATTTGAAAGTAAAATGTGTATTTTATAAGTATGTCTTTTTCATGCTAGATATATGAACACATAAAAAATGCAGAGTAAAGAATAATTGAAAAATTATGATCGTCACAATTGATTTATCCATCGGCAAACGAATAATGATGCAAAAAACAACGGCAGTAGAATACCGAAGGAACAAAGGGAGGAAACTACACTAAAATCAAAATATAGTTATTCAGATTCAACACAGTTTTTTTTTAATCACTAATTTGAAGGCATCATCCAGGGACTATTGTGACATAGTTTTGTTCCATTTAGCTGTATGGTTTCAAATAAGAAGATCTTTGAATGCCTTCCCAATAAGATCCTATGTTTTAAGTATATTCAAAGCTGGCGGTCATCTTGGATTAATATCACAAGCTTTGAAGAGGACCTCCCAAGGACCATTGTGGTCAATTTCGGTTCTGTTTGCTTAGTGGTTTCAGAGGAAAAAATCTTTGAATATAGTTTACGACGGACGACGGACTAATGACGGGCGGATCCAAGTGATAGCAAAAGCTCACCCTTGTTATAGCCAGACAAGGTAAAAAAAAATCTGAATTGCCATATTTCGATTTTAGTGTTATTTTCTGCCTTTTTGCTTCATTATTCGTTGTGTACCTCACCGAAACCACTGAACCAATTGGAAGCAAGTTTACTTACTTAGTCAAAAGTCCTTGGTTGGTTTCCTTCAAATTTTGTGATTTTTATGTTCCAATTCATCCAAGATGGTCATCAGCCAAGAACATAGTAAACAAAGAAGACTTTTGGGTTAGTGCATTCAGAAGTCTTCTCGAAACCAAAACATCGTTGGTCAAAACAATGTTTGGGTGGCCTTTTAAAAACAGGAAATCAAAGATTATAATGTTCGCCTCGTTACGGCACATTGTCATAGTGACCAAATTAAGCCTGGATGCTGTCCTACCCCCCAAAAAAATGCATGCACATGTAAATATGCATGCAATTTTAGATGATCTTGCCATAAATGTACATTGAGAATGATCTGAACTCATCCGTAAGCTTGAATATTAGTCAATCAATCGGAAAATTGATTTGATCTATACTAAATGCTGACATTTCATCAGAGATGCATCCATGAACAAGGTTAGATGATTTTACCATATATAAAGATTTAGATCTTAACTGGTTCGTAAACTTTTTAATAAACTTCAACGTAAGTCATTCAAATGGAAAATTGAAGTCAAAGTGACCTAAGCTTGCCTGGATGCTGATAAACCATCATAGATACATGCAAATTCCAGGTTAGACTTGGAGACGTAAACATGAATGTAAGTAGTTCACGTAAAATATGGGTCAAAGTAGCCTACTTTTCCCTAGAAAGTGACCTTCCATCAGAGATACATGTATATGTAAGGTTACACGATCCTACCATTATACTAACTGAGATTTGAACTCGTAAACTTGAATGAAAACTCATAAAACGGAAACTTTAGGTCACAGTGATTTGATTATAGGAAAAATGAAAGGATATGGAGTGAATGTACATGTGACAAAAACGCACACGATACATAGAGAACTCCAGTTTATCAAGGACAGGGCTTTTATTCCTGTCTACATCTTGATGTCGCCTGAGGGTCTTCAACTAGAGGTGAACAATATTCACTCCCTCAAGCGAGATAAAGAAGGCCCCTAGCGTGCACTTAAGCGGTATTATTGACAAAAATTATATCAAGGTCACTCCCTTGCTCCCCACCCGCCATGGAGTGCCAACTTGGGCGATTCTCAGGGTTATCCAGCTGAAAGCACCAGGGTTACAAGAAGAGAATAAAAATGTTGAGCAACATCGATCGCAACTAAAATATGTCATTGAAGCAACACATGTCGGGAGCGGTCAATGAGAAAAAAGTAAAATCGGGCAATGTATGCCTACCTACAAATATTTGTCATTAAGTAGCCCGACGAAAGACAAAAATAAGAACAAAAACAACATCGATAGACAACTCGGGGCACATCGAAATAGATGTAGGCAAACCTTGCAGTGTAACTTAGGTTGAAAGGGCAAAAATGATCGTGTGTACAGATTATAACATTTTAGTAAAAACAATGAAAATATTGAACAGCCAAATTGAAAAAATAAATGAATTAGTAAACGTGTGAGAAATTCTCACACGGACAATCACGCCATAACTGTAATATTAAAAGAGCATACATCTCTATTGATTATGCCTGGATGCTGACCAGTTATTATAGAGGCATGCAACTGTAAGGTTGGACGATCCTACTATGTGTTGACGGTTTCAGGATCTCCCGCGTACACATCGGTTTAGGTAGGTGGATCGAAACAGGCCGCATCACGATATCTCGTTAACGTGATAGTGTTTTGCACTTTTCCTTTAAAATCAACAGTGCTTTTATATTTCATAACAGTAAGTCAGATTACAACTATACTTGTTGACATATGAACCACTCTTGAAATTTGAGCACCTCGTTGGATTCCAACTTAACTTTCAGGTTTTCTTGTCCTCAGTTTCATTTTGCAGTTTTTTCTGAGGTTCATCAATTCAAATCAGACAGCTCATTCCTTGTATGACACTCGGTGGATTTACTAGATTTAGTCTACTTTTTCGATATAATTTGGTAGTGAGTACTTCTTCTCTGACTTTTTTTTCTTTGGATTATGACTTTCCATATTATTTGATTCTGATGCTGCTGATGAGAAGTTACTCCTTGAAACACGTGTACAGCGTAAAAATTGAAACTTAGGTTTATTTGAATTTTATAATGAAGACCACACAAACACCTTCTAACACCTTTCATATTCACCACTCATAAAATTGCACTACAGGAGTATATAAAAACAAGGAAGAGAAGTATACCAGTATTTAACTCTCCATTATCCTTTGCACGGGGGGGGGGGGGGGGGTAACTTAATATATATTTTGGTACGGGTGTGCGAACAGTAAAATTTTAATCTACCCTATTCATATATTTTGCCAAGGCGAAAAGGGAGTCCCTTTCATATATCTTATAAAAATTTGCTACCTATTCATATATTTTTGTAAAGTATAAAGATCATATGGATAATTACGTAAGCATGATAATATCATTTTGCTTATCTGAAGTTTAATTTTGTGGTTAAATATTGGATGTTGAAATTTGCAACCTTTAGATAAGTCCGAAGTAGAAATTCAGACCTATTGATATATTTCTTCTGATATTTCTAGACCTTATCATATATTTCAGACCTGAAAAACAGACCTTTTTGGGCCGCACATCCGTACCTACCTTTATGTAGGAAGTTACCAACCCCCCGTGATCATTTGGAATTTATACATGGACATGTTCGCATGAGGTCCTTAAGGAAACCATGAGTATCAGTGGGGGTAAGCGTTTCCTGTTGTGCTAAAAACAGACTTAATGAAGCATCTTTCTAAGAAAAAGCTGATTTAAGCAAAATTTACATTTATTTTTCTGAACCACTTAACTAACACAGGACTGGGAGGCAGTATATGTGTCTCCTACATGAGCTGATGGATTTGCCATCTGTTCGGGTAATTCCGTAGAGAATGGATTAGACCCTGAAAATGCAAAAGCGCTCATAAATACATATAGTATAGACAATAAAAGGATATGGAGGAAATGCACAAGAGACAAAGTCTTGGAGAGGAAAGGTTATCAAAAAACTGATGGTTATGCGATATGTTCATTTTTCTTAAAAAAAATGCATCATTATCGGACTAAATAAATAATAATGATAAAGGGATTTACCAGTTAATGACGGCTGCACCATAACAGAATACGAGCCTATATCGCTCACCTGGACCCTGACTAACATGGCAGTCTACTTTAAGGGTGCGAAAGTTGAATTATGTTTTCAATTTCGTCGTGTGAATATTATACTGTTGTATATCACAATTTCCTGAAACTGAGAAAAATCGACTTAAAGTTTGAGGTCTATTTTTTCCAAACTGTTGGTAGAAAGTTGCCTCAAAGTTTCAAAATGACATTTTGTACATAAAAAGCAAGTAAAATTAATCTTTTAAATGAAGTTAATTCATTACATTAAAGAAGTAATTCCCCCCTTTTTGGCTGTTGTAACATTCTGATTTTCAAAATCTTACTTTAAAAACACAAAAAATGTTATAAGTCCTGGAGATGTAACAGTATAGCAACTACAGGATTGAACTTTCTTACGATTTCGCTACCCGGATGTCCATGCTTTTCTAATGGACAATGGAGATATAACAACGGGGGTACCCTGAAAATCATACAAAAACTCACTAATGTAGAGTGATCTCACCGTAGGGAGATAGATCAGTATAAAATTAGCCGAACTGCATTGTTATCTCCATTTTTTCAAAAAGTGGAGTTATAACAGTATAATATTCACACGACGAGATTGATTTAATGAGAAAAGACCTTTGAAAGTGTTTGAATAGGGTCCAAAGTTAAACTATATTCCCAGCTAGCAGCCATCTTTTAAAAGCGTGTTCCCGAAAAAAACTTTTTGCAGAGGACCAACACAAGACTATTGTGGCTAAGTTGGGATCCAACTAGCGAATACGTTCTTAAAACATCTTTTAAAGTGTTCCCATAAGGTCAAATGTTTAACTTTGTTCCCCGTTGGCGACCATCTTGGATAAAAATCTAACCTCATAAACATCTTTTTGCAGTATACAACCTAAAAACTATTTTGGGCAAATTTGGTTCCAACTGGCCTAGTAATTTCAGGGAAAAGATCTTTGAATACGTTTTCCTCTAGATCCAATGTTAAACTATTTCTCGCTGGCTGTCATCTTGGATAAAGGGTAAACCTGAAAAACACCCTTTTTGCTGGGTCTACCCAGGGATTATTTTGGCCAAGTCTGGTTGCAATTGGCCCATTTTTTTCAACTGAGAAGATCTTTAAAAATATTCAAACAGGGTCCAATGTAGAATTATGTTCCGCATCATGGCGGCCATTTTGGATAACCCACGAACATGAATGTATCTTTTTGCAGTCCACTTAAAAGACTATCGTGGCCGACTTTGGTTCAAATTTGCCCTGATGTTAAAGATGAGATCATTGAATGTGTTTTTCCAAAGAACCCTTAAATTATGTTTTCCGTTGGCAGCCATCTTGGATCAAGGGCGACAGACAAACGGACGGACGGACACACGACTAAAGGCATCACATAATACCTCGCCACTACATATGGCGGGGCATAAAAAGGCAAAAGATGAAATATGATTCCAAATTCCCAAGTGGTTACACTATGGTCCAGTGTTAAACTGCGTTTCCTTCTAGCAGCTATCTTGGATAAAATATAAACCTGAAACACTTTTTCGGACGGAACCACCGATTGTGGACAAGTTTGATTCCAACTGGCTTAGTAAGTTCAACGGAGAGAATCTGTAAAAGTGGTTTCCTATATGGACCAATGTTAAAGTGTTTTAAGCTGACAACCATATTGGATGACGGGTGCCAACCTGAAAAAAAAACATTTTTGTTTTTTTTTGGAGAGAACTACATAAGGACTTTTGTGGCTAAGATTGGTTTTAATTGGCTCAGTAGTTTCAGAGGAGCAGATCTGCAAATCTTTTTTTCACATAGGGTTAAATGTTAAAAAACTGTTTCCCGCTGGTGGCCATCTTAGCTGAGGTGTGAACAAGAAAAACAAGTTTTTTGGTGGAGACTACCAAAGACTATTGTGGCCAACTTTGGTTCCAACTGGGTCAGTTAATTGAGAAAATAAATAACTAACTACCGAAGTTACTGTTAATTTTTGTTTCTGTATATGACCATTTCGACAACTTATGTCTCTTCAGTGCAGATAAAACCCTAAACATTTTGAAGACCACAACTGAAAGATATTTAAAATCTGATAGAGAACAAATACTAAAAATGATGTAAATGGAAAGCCAAAATAAGCTTTGAGAGGAAATATCTTAACGGTCCAATGTTTAAACTATGTTTCATGCTGGCAGCCATCTTGGATGAGCGAACCTAAAAACAAGAGTTGTCAGAAGACAACATAGCTCGCCGGGGATTCCAGTAACTTCAATGCACAATAAATTCGAAAGTAATAAAAAGCTTTCTTCACAAGAAAGTTACATATCAAATTTAAACACCCTATCACTAAACAACTTAATTCTAGAAGCAAAGTTAAAATTAAAAAAAAAAATGCCCTCAGGGCAAGGTCAAGGTCAAAATGTCTACAAATATGGTACCATTAGAAAGCTCTCATCAAAAGAACGTCACATACCAAATATGAACACCCTACCCCTAAGCAACTTAATTCTAGAAGTGAAGTAAAAAGTTTTAAAAAAAATTGCCCTCAAGGCAAGGTCAAGGTCAAAATGTCTACAAATATGGTACCTTTAGAAAGCTCTCCCCATAAGGAAGTTACATACCAAATATGAACTCCCTACCACTAAAAGCCTACCTTCTGGAGGCAAGGTTAAAGTTTTTTAAAAATTGCCCTAAGGGCAAGGTCAAGGTCAAAATGTCTTCAAATATGGTACCTTTAGAAAGGTCTCATCATAAGGAAGTTACACACCAAATATGAACACCCTACCACTAAAAGCCTACCTTCTAGAAGCAAGGTTAAAGTTTTTCAAAAATTGCCCTAAGGGCAAGGTCAAGGTCAAAATGTCTACAAATATGGTACCTTTAGAAAGGTCTCATCATAAGAAAGCTACATACCCAATATGAACACCCTACCACTAAAAGCTTAACTTCTAGAAGCAAGGTTAAAGTTTTTAAAAATTGCCCTAAGGGCAAGGTCAAGGTCAAAATGTCTTCAAATATGGCACCACTAGAAAGCTCTCATCATAAGGAAGTTACATACCAAATATGAATAACCTATCACTAAAAGCCTACCTTCTAGAGGCAAGGTTAAAGTTTTTTTAAAAATTGCCCTAAGGGCAAGGTCAAGGTCAAAATGTCTACAAGTATGGTACCAAAAGAAAGCTCTCATCACAAGGATGCCACATACCAAATATCAACATCCTAGTTCTTCATGTCTCCATTCCACAAGCCAGGTTAAAGTTTTGCTGACGCCGACGCCGACGCCGACGCCGACACCGGGGTGATGACAATAGCTCTCCGGACATTCGTCCCGGCGAGCTAAAAATCAATTGTTTGTAGGTTACTTTCAAAGGACCATTGTAGTAAAGGTTGGTTCCAATTGGCACAGTAGTTTAGCAGGAGAAGGTCTTTAAAAAATCTTACGCTGGATGGGCGGACAACGGACGGACGACAGACACAAGTAAAAGTGCACCCTAAAAGCAACTTTTTGGAGAGAGTGCCTAAGGACTTTTGTGGCAAAACTTCCTTCCAGTTGGCACAGTAGTTTCAGAGGAGATCTCTAAATGTATATTCATGCATTTTCCAATTGGTACAATCTGACTTTTTTGGAGGGGATCACCTATGGATTATTGCGGCCAGGTTTGGTTCCAATAGGCTTATTTTTTTTTCAGACGAAAAGACACGTAAATATGTTTTTCCATACGGTGTAATGTTAAACTAAGTTTCTTGCTTGAGTTCGTCCTGGATAAGGTGCAAACATGTAAAACAATAGTGGACCCTAATAGATGTTTCTCCGTCCCTGCTTGGTCTGACCACTAAAACTGATGAGAAAAATCAAACTGGTCTTATTAGAAAAACATAACATGCTCACAGTAGACCATGAAACTGAAGATGCAGACATAAGTCATATGACCAACTGTTATGTACTACCAAAGACCACATACCAAATATCATCAGCCTACAACTAACAGGCAGTAAAATTTACGTCACAGAAAAAAAGCATATGGCACTACTTAAATAAAAAGCAACCTATATAACACTTATTATTGCCCTGCCATCTACAGTTATTCAGAATCAGATCTAATATTAAAATCTATACCACTTTTAGTAGACCATCAAGAGCAACCTACAAGCCACATTTCATAATCAATCACTTAATGATATGTTAAGATATGGTTACCACTG
This sequence comes from Modiolus philippinarum, assembly GCA_002080025.1. Classification (NCBI taxonomy): domain Eukaryota; kingdom Metazoa; phylum Mollusca; class Bivalvia; order Mytilida; family Modiolidae; genus Modiolus; species Modiolus philippinarum. The sequence continues at coordinate 3,334 of MJUU01052716.1, read as the reverse complement.
GGTCATGCCACTGCTGGTGGACTGCTAGTCCCCGAGGGTATTCACCAGCCCAGTAGTCAGTACTTCTGTGCTGACCCGAAAGCCGATTCTATTTGAAATCTTACAATATCTAAATTTTTGTACATTTTGTTGAAAACTAAGGAGTATCTCCCTCATGCAAAGCTCTGTCCTTAGCTGATTTTTTGCTTTACATTTAGATCATATTGGTTATTTGTTCTCTATCAGTTTTTAAACACCTTTGAGTTTATGGTCTTCCAACATTTAGATTTTACCTGCACTGAAGAGACATAAGTTGTCGAAATGCGCATATGCAGAATTTGAATTCACAGTACTTTCGGTATTTAGTTATTTGTTACCACTGGGTCGATGCCACTGCTGGTGGACTGCTAGTCCCCAAGGGTTTTCACCAGCCCAGTAGTCAGTACTACTGTGCTGACCCGAAAGCCGATTCTATTTGAAACCTTACAATATCTAAATTTTTGTAAATTTTGTTGAAAACTTAGGAGTATCTCCCTCATGCAAAGCTCTGTCCTTAGCTGATTTTTTGCTTTACATTTAGATCATATTGGTTATTTGTTCTCTATCAGTTTATAAACACCTTGAGTTTATGGTCTTCCAACATTTAGATTTTATCTGCACTGAAGAGACATAAGTTGTCGAAATGAGCATATGCAGAATTTGAATTCACAGTTACTTCGATATTTAGTTATTTATTAAGTAATTGAGAAACTGTTCCAATCACAAAAACTTAACCATTTTCACTAGACCATGAAATTGAGGTCAAGGTCAAAAGCCCTATCCAAACTGACTGTACTAACCAAGACCAACATATACACTTAATATCATTGACATATCTTTTGTAGTTATTGAGAAACAGGCTAAAGCAAAAAAAAAATAACCTGTTCACTGGACCATGAAATTGAGCTTAAGGTCAAAAGCCATATGGCAGACTGACATGTAATAACCAAAAACATTGACATATCATTTGTAGTTATTGAGAAAAAGACTTAAGCAAATAAATATTAACCTGGGCATTGGAATGTGAAATTAAGGTCAAGGTCAAAAGCCATAAGGCAGACTGACATGTACTAAGCAAGGCCAAGCTATATACCCAATATCATTAGTAGTATAATACTTGAGCTAGTACAGACCAAGCTCAAGTAAAATACTACTACAAATTTTGACCCCAAAAGACCTAAAATAACATAAGTTTTGTCAAAAAACGTAAAAACAGCACAAAAAACCCTATATTTTTTTGACCCTCAAAAAATTTTTTGAGAGCTGTGATTACACCGAAAAGAAAATAGTTACACAGAAAAAAGTGAGAAAAAAATTTTTGACTCCCTCCCTCCCAAAAAAAGTTCCAAAAGTTCAGCGAATCTAAAACTGAGTCATCTGTAATTCTTCTTCATAAAAAGAACCTATAATTTCTTCATTTTTTAAATCTTTTATTTTATAAGTAATAGGGTTTGTATTTAAAACTTTTACAATTACAAATATTTCTCTTGTCCACCGAGTTGTATAACCCTTTTCAAATTTACCCTTCTTCTTTGTTATTCTCACACGATCACCTACTTTAAATTTAGGTTTTCTAATTTTCTCTTCTTTTTCTGGATATAAATTTTTATACACTCTTGATTGATTTTTAGATTTACTCGCTTCAACTGGTGTCATTTTAATTGAAGAATGTACTGTATTGTTATAATTTTTAACTAATTTATCTAATACATCATAATATTTAAATGTTCCAGAGGCAGTAAAATATCTATACATATGTTGTTTCATTGTTCCTATCCATCTTTCTACTACACTGCTTTTTTCTTCATTTTCAGTTGAATATAATTTTATGTTATTATCTTTGAACAATTCTTTTACTTGTCGATTATAAAATTCAGAGCCTTTATCTGACCACACAAAGGAAGGTTTTCTTTCTTTAAATAATGTTTTAAATGCTTCGCTTACAGTTACACCTGTTTTATTTTTCAACGGAATTAACTATCCATATTTACTAAATACATCTATAACTGCCAATAAGTATTTATAGTGTTTATTTTGTTTTGAGTATTTTTGCATATCTACCAAATCAACTGC
>MJUU01052711.1:0-13159 GCA_002080025.1 Modiolus philippinarum | reverse complement strand
CTCATTAATCCGACACTCATTAGTCCGACACTTATTGGTGCGACATTCCAAAGTCCGACACCTATTAGTCCGACACGCATTAGTCCGACACTTGTTAGTAAACAACGTTAGCCCCACATAAGCATTTTCTTTGCTGCTTTTACAAATTGTTAGGTTTTGCATTTAGTTTTATAGTATGGTAACTCCTAGTCATTTCTAAGCATTATTACAGTTGATTAATTAATACTACCAAATTCACTAAGAATTCAGGATCCATGACCTACATTTACGCTCGGTGACTTTTGTTAAATTTTGCGCTTACGTCCATTTTTCCAATAACTGCACATTACACCACAATGATGCTTCACCGAATCAATTGTCTTGATGAGTACTATCATTATCAGTGGCTTTCGGCTATATTTTAACTTCGAATGACTTTTATCAATTTTGCGTTTAAGTCCATCTCTCAACAACTGGATAACATATCACTATAATGTTTCATTAAATGAATTATCTTGATGTGAACTACTCAGTTCTTGGACAATTTGATGACTTTGACCTACATTTTACACTTCAATGACTTTGATAAATTATTGCGTTTAGTGCCATTCCTTTAAAACTGCACGATATTTTACAAATGTTTAATTAGATTAGTCACCGCGGTATATAATTGACATTATTCAAAGATAATTCTATAATCTGACTCATAATTATTTGCTTCTGTGACTTAAGTCAAATAAGCCTTGACTTCCACTTAGATTGTAGTAATGAGCACAAGACTCAAAGAAGAACACTACAACAGGTGCAATAGCTGTTAATCTCTCAGAAAGATGGATTACGGTCTTCTATATGTTTAGCTGCTGGAGCCAGAATTATGCTAACCTACAATGTCAATGCAGCTGATGGTCTCGTTAATGGAGCCAAAGGAATTTTTGCCACCACCACCTGATTGTTCAGGTGACAACTATTTACCAAACGTTGTTCGGATCAAGTTTGACAACCCAAATATTGGGCACCAAACTCGAAAACTTTACAAACACTATCTTGGACGTCAATCAGTAATTGTGCCAATCATCAGACAACAAGTTAAAGTTCAGCTAGTAAAACACTCAACTGTACAAGGTGTCCGCTATAAATTCCCACTAACCTTGGCTTTGGCTACAACCATACATAAAGTTCATGGAGACGCTGAACCGCACAGCAATCCATGTAATGGTCAATTTTAACCAGGACAACTCTATGTAGCCCTCAGTTGAGTGAAAACAAGTTCCAAAACCATAGCTGAAACTAACAGACTTACAAATACCATGACGTTCTTTCCTCCTGAGACCTTATCATACCTGACAGATTCGGGGTCATCTCATTAGTCCGACACTCATTAATCCGACACTCATTAGTCCGACACTTATTGGTGCGACATTCAAAAGTCCGACACCTATTAGTCCGACACGCATTAGTCCGACACTTGTTAGTCAACAAAGTTAGCCCCAAATAAGCATTTTCTTTGCTGCTTTTACAAATTGTTAGGTGTTGCATTTAGTTTTATATAATGGTAACCCCTAGTCATTTCTAAGCATTATTACAGTTGATTAATTAATACTACCAATATTCACTAAGAATTCAGGATCCATGACCTACATTTACGCTCGGTGACTTTTGTTAAATTTTGCGCTTAAGTCCATTTTTCCAATAACTACACATTACACCACAATGATGCTTCACCGAATCAATTGTCTTGATGAGTACTATCATTATCAGTGGCTTTCGGCTATATTTTAACTTCGAATGACTTTTATCAATTTTGCGTTTAAGTCCATCTCTCAACAACTGGATAACATATCACTATAATGTTTCATTAAATGAATTATCTTGATGTGAACTACTCAGTTCTTGGACAATTTGATGACTTTGACCTACATTTTACACTTCAATGACTTTGATAAATTATTGCGTTTAGTGCCATTCCTTTAAAACTGCACGATATTTTACAAATGTTTAATTAGATTAATCACCGCGGTATATAACTGACATTATTCAAAGATAATTCTATAATCTGACCCATAATTATTTGCTTCTGTGACTTAAGTCAAATAAGCCTTGACTTCCACTTAGATTGTAGTAATGAGCACAAGACTCAGAGAGAACACTACAACAGGTGCAATAGCTGTTTATCTCTCAGAAAAGGCAACAGAAACTGGTGGATTACGGTCTTCTATATGTTTAGCAGCTGGAGCCAGGATTATGCAAACCTACAATGTCAATGCAGCTGATGATCTCGTTAATGGAGCCAAAGGGATTTTTGCCACCACCACCTGATTGTTCAGGTGACAACTATTTACCAAAAACCCAAATATTGGACACCAAACTCGAAAACTTTACACACACTATCTTGGACGTCAATCAGTTATTGTGCCAATCATCAGACAACAAGTTTAAGGTCAGCTAGGAAAACACTCAACTGTACAAGGTGTTCGCTATCATACCCACTAACCTTGGCTTGGGCTACAACCATACATAAAGTTCGTGGAGACCCTGAACCGCACAGCAAGCCACTGCAATGGTCAATTTTAACCAGGACAACTCTATGTAGCCCTCAGTTGAGTGAAAACCAGTTCCAAAACCATAGCTGAAATAAACAGACTTACAAATACCATGACGTTCTTTCCTCCTGAAACCTTATCATACCTGCCAGATTCGGGGTCATCTCATTAGTCCGACACTCATTAATCCGACACTTATTGGTGCGACACTCAAAAGTCCGACACCTATTGGTCCGACACGCATTAGTCCAACACTCGTTAGTGAACAAAGCTAGCCCCACATAAGCATTTTCTTTGCTGCTTTTACAAATTGTTAGGTGTTGCATTTAGTTTTATATAATGGTAACCCCTAGTCATTTCTAAGCATTATTACAGTTAATTAATTAATACTACCAAAATTCACTAAGAATTCAGGATCCATGACCTACATTTACGCTCGGTGACATACGTTAAATTTTGCTCTTAAGTCCATTTTTCCAATAACTACACATTACACCACAATGATGCTTCAACGAATCAATTGTCTTGATGAGTACTACCATTATCCTTATCAGTGGCTTTCACCTATATTTTAACTTCGAATGACTTTTATCAATTTTGCGTTTAAGTCCATCTCTCAACAACTGGATAACATATCACTATAATGTTTCATTAAATGAATTATCTTGATGTGAACTACTCAGTTCTTGGACAATTTGATGACTTTGACCTACATTTTACACTTCAATGACTTTGATAAATTACTGCGTTTAGTGCCATTCCTTTAAAACTGCACGATATTTTACAAATGTTTAATTAGATTAGTCACCGCGGTATATAATTGACATTATTCAAAGATAATTCTATAATCTGACCCATAATTATTTGCTTCTGTGACTTAAGTCAAATAATTAAGTTAAGGTCCATTACTCAATAAATATTCACGAACACTGCTTCTGCTTTTATCACATTTCAGTATGCGTGATTGACATGGGTTAACTATGGCGGGGCACCCGTGTTTTAAACACAAATTCTCTAGTTTTTTCTACATTCTGTGCAACTGTTCCACATGATAAATTGAAATGAGTGCTCCCGGATATCGCGTCGAGGTGACTTAGAGTATCTTTCCAGAGAACCTGTTGATTCCATTTCCCTCTGTATTGCTTGCTTGTGTATTAATTTGCTAATGAAAAGTGAACCAAATATAGAAAAGCGTGTCTGTAGGAACTGTAGATTATAGTAAATATATAGATGTATATGAACATTAAAGTGTTATAAAATGGGTATTTTCATATAAATCCTTTGGGTCCAAATAGAGCCATATCATGGGTTGAGGTCACCTCAGCATTGTCTCGGGCCAATATAGGCGATCAACACTCAAAACCACTGTACGAGGACATTATACAAGATTAATATAAAACTACACTTTTAATATCGCTACATGTATATAAAATACTCTATCAAAATTATAGAGAATTTCTGAACAAGCTTATTCTTCAATATCAAAGAAAAAAATGTAGAAATCAAAGGAAAAGAACTAGTAAGATTGTGATTATTTTATTCTCTCTGGTTTATCATCAGGTTTTAAATACAGGTATGGGACTTCAAATCTGAGAAAATCAACCATTCAACACTAAAGATAGTTAATTCAATGTTTTCCAAAAACTGGCAGTGGTAATTATCATCAATATAATTAATTTCAAGAAAAATTATAGTGATATATTATGTAGTTGTTGAGAATTGGACTTAATTGGAAATTTTGAAAAAGTCACTAAAACGTAAAATATAATAAATAAATAAATAAGTCAAAGTCACGTTATTGTTGTCCCAGATAAAGATAGTACTCATCAAGGTAATTCATTCGATGAAACATCACTATGTTGTTAAGAAATGCACTTAAACGCATTATTTAAACAAGAGTCACCCAAGTATAAAATGTAGGTCATGGATTCTAATTTTCGGTGAATTTGTTGGTACTCACCAAAGTGCAAATATCAACAATATACCGACTTTAATGCAAATTTAAGATAATGTTGTACGGACGTACGGACAAAGAAAAGGCAAGGGATATCTCAACTTTTGGAACCTTTAAAAATTTTATTTCATCATGGTGTTTTAACGAAAATTTTACATGTAGTTCTTGCAGATACTAGATCTTGCTGATTCATAGATGAAACCCCCCTCATTTGAATTTCCATTTGTTACTTTCTTATTATTTTGTATTCTGTGTGCTTTCCTGCTTAGTTGCATGAATATTTTTAATTTACTTTTGCCTTGCTTTGCTCAATAATATTTATTTGATATTGTATTTTTGATTGATGTGCTATTAACTGTGCTTTTTATGCATATGTCAATGTATGTGCTGTTTTTGTTTTAATTGTATGTCTATGTATGTGCTGTTTTTGTTTTTAATTGTATGTCAATGTATGTGCTGTTTTTGTTTTAATTGTATGTCTATGTATGTGCTGTTTTTGTTTTAATTGTATGTCTATGTATGTGCTGTTTTTTTTGTTTTAATTGTATGTCTATGTATGTGCTGTTTTTGTTTTAATTGTATGTCTATGTATGTGCTATTTTTATTTTAATTGTATGTCTATGCATGTGCTGTTTTTGTTTTAATATTACAACTTAGGCACAGTACGTGCTACAAGAGGTTTACAGAACATAAGACAACTTACATTACAACGCAACGACAGCTACAACAATGAATTAATATTCGTCATTTGAAAAAAATAAATAAAAATACATCATCAATTCGTGGGTTCACAGTAAATAAAAGAGAAATAATCATTCATACATATTAAAAAAAGATATTGTTTAAATTGTATGAAAATGCATTTCAATCACCCCTTGTTAATCCCGATTCGCGATCATTGAAAAGGCTATTTGAACAAGGATTAAACAAAACATTGTTTATATACAGTTTGTCATTGTATGTGCTGTTTTTGTTTTAATTGTATGTCAATGTATGTGTTGTTTTTGTTTTAATTGTATGTCTATGTATGTGCTGTTTTTGTTTTAATTGTATGTCTATGCATGTGCTGTTTTTGTTTTAATTGTATGTATGTGCTGTTTTTGTTTTAATTGTATGTCAATGTATGTGCTGTTTTTGTTTTAAAATTGTATGTCTATGTATGTGCTGTTTTTGTTTTATTTGTATGTCTATGTATGTGATATTTTTGTTTTAATTGTATGTCTATGCATGTGCTGTTTTTGTTTTAATTGTATGTCTATGTATGTGCTATTTTTGTTTTAATTGTATGTCTATGCATGTGCTGTTTTTGTTTTAAATATCAGTCGGTCTAAGAGCTCCTTAGAGCTCATGTTATATGTTAGTATTGTATATATGTCTCCCGACTTAAAATAAAGTTTACTTACTTACTTACTTACTGTTGCTAAGCTACTTAGAGTCATAAATTTCAGGACTACATGATCATATGCCATGGAGGTTTACCCTTTTCTCTAAAAAATCTTGAGAACGTTTTCTATGCAGCAATCTCCTCTTTTGAGAAGTTCTTGTGTGTTGTATGATCTACTATTTTCTTCAGAAACTCATACCCTGTTTCAAATATTTCAGTCATTGGAATGCCATACCACAAGCCTTTTGTTTGTTTTGGTTAACCAATTTTGTTAAATCGCATGTTGCATCCGAAAAAGAATAACTTGCATTCCCATCACATCCACTACCAAAGCTTAAAAATTTTAGCAATGTGGTTTTAGATAAAAATTGTTTTATAGGAATCTCCTCGTCATCGAAAAGGGGTAGCTGGTTAGATGTTTTAGCGTGAAGAAAGATTCCTCTGTAAAGCAAAATTTTGTTTTGTGAAATAATGTCCATCTGGACAAAATTTCATAGTGATAGATAATGAAATTGTGTCCTTGTCAGGATGAAGATATTTTTCTATATGTAATTTTATCATTATAGGACATTATTTCATGGAAAGGTATCATACAATTATGTCCATACAGAAGGGAGATAATTTAAAGTTACATTTGGGACAACATTTCATACCAAGATATGCTATGGGATTTTGTACATTAACTGCAAACAATCTTAATTTTAAAAAGTCACACAGTTGATGAAATTAATATTAATAATAATGATTCAAGCAAAGTTCACTGAGAATCAATTTATACCAAAAAAAAAAAAAAAAAAAAAAAAANAAAAAGAGTGAAGCATGCCATCGCGATAATTGTGTCTGTAACACAGATTTGATGCTAATATGCAAGATACCAGTTAAATCAGGCCAATATTGCAAGCACAAAAATTGATATATTATCTACTAATAACAAAAACTTTTATAAGTACAAACATTTATTTGTATGTAGACACTTATAGACTTATATGGGCAGACAATCGTACGGAAGGATGAAGGGAAGCGTATCAAAACAATATTGCCACTACCTTTGGGGATGTGGACATAAAAAAGAGCACAGCGACAGACTCCTAATAAAAAGTTATATGTAACATGTATAATGATCCCAGTATCAAGCATGCATCCAAATCTTTGTAATCATTAGGTTTTTTGCTTAGATTTTTCAGAAGTTATTTGGTTTGGACAGAGACATTAAAATATGTGTTTTATATGTCTCTGGTTTGGAAATTCTGGGAAAGTTTCATGGACATTATTTCATTATAGAATTTTGTCAATGGCTAAATTTTATTATGCAGTAGAGTTAATGAATGATGGACATTTTTTCATGGCTTGGGACATTATTTCATAATGATATTGTGTCCAGGACCAAATTTCATAATGGAATTGTTTATAGACATTATTTCATATGAAAATTTGTCCTTTGGACATTATTTCATGGAGGACAAAATTCTATGTTACCTCTGCCATTTTGCGGGTGCGTCTCACTGATATTACCAAAGAAGACTAGTACATAACACCACAGACGGTGTACAGTATTGATACGTTTTGCTTAATCCTATACATTTTTATCAATATTTTGAAGATTTTTCAATTAGATCTGGGACTAATCACAGGGCCTTGTTACTAATTAGAAAATTTTACTATCCATGCATATACACTAACGTACTAGTATATGCATGGATAGTAAAATTTTCTAATTAGTAACAAGGCCCTGTGGACTAATATTAGTCCCAGATTAGATATAAGAAGAAAATACGTGCTCTGCGGCGTTCTGTGGTGTTTTGTGGTAAAAAGACACACCCCTTGCTCCAAATATGGCTGCCAGTACACCAAGTCATGATAATAGTACATGTAATACTCCTGAGACAAGTACTGACGACAGCCATGTGCGTTTGCTGTTGGATACATTCTATAAACTGAATATAGATACCTGGTATAACAAATTTGTGTGTTTGGGGGTTACTGAATGCAACGCTAATGAGTGTCGTAGTTTTTCGCAAGATGTCAGATTGAAGCTGGAATTGCTCACTAGGAAAACTGGGCGTATAGTGAATAACTTTGGAACGAATTTTTGCGAAATATTCACAAAAACAATGGCAGAAATAATAAAAATAATCAAAAATGAAAAAGCATATGATTCTCCCTTGAAAGTCGCCACTAGCAAGTTGGAGAGTTTCCTGACTGATGTGGAAAAGGGTAAGTAAGTTGATGTTAATTTAAAAATGAAATTGACGACTTTCCAATTACTAAAGCGCCGCCTGGTGGACGATCATCGAACTACAAAACTGCGGCTATAACCCGCAGTTTCTTCTATTTGTGTAACTGAAAATCGGCACTTGTTTTCATCGTATTACACAGCACAGGTGACCTGACAAACTTACCTGAGCACCTTCCGAAACGTGTACACATAGCAGGGGGTCAGATTAACATTTTTGCGATGTTTATTCAAACTGAAATGTATTTTTTGAAATAAATAAAATTACCCCTAAAATGCTAAAATGCATAGAACTTGAGGCAGTTATATATGCATTCACATTTATTAAACTTTTAAAATCATATTTTATTGTTGTATCTTATTTTTATTCCTAAAATTTTGTATTTTGTTTCAGCATTTTTTTTTAAAGACTTACGAAAGATAACTTTTATTGGTATACGCATCGATTTCCAGGTACCTAAAATAATTCTGTAATGTTTGGTGTTTGATTGTAAAATGTTGAATATTAAATGAAAATATAAATAATTCCTTTTATACGACCAAAACGATTTATTTCACCATCTCACATGTAAGACCACAAATTATTTTCGTTGCAACAGCAAGACATGCAGAGGCGCAGTAGATGCAATACACAAGCATGATTGAAAGTAGATTTTAGCAAAAATTTTCAAATCCTTGATTGCAGAAAAGTTTTTACACAGTTTTTCACAATATGACCATAACATGTGAATGATTTCAACAAGATATATACACAAGGCATTTCCCGCATGGTCGGGAACCAGCAATACACAGCACCATAACGTCTAGGTCACTGTGACAGATGTAAGCCCTGTGGCCTTCTAAAACTGCTTGAATATGAATAGCCTAAAGGCTGGGTTCGGAACTTTGTAGGACAGTTCATCACTACATTGCATTGATACAAACTACAAACTACAAAAAGTTTAACTTTAGTCATGCGACCGTATGGCATGTTTGAAAAAACATAGGCCAAAGCATTGGAATGTTACTTTAGACATTTTTGCTGAAAAAAGTCTGTTGTGGAGATTTACCATCAGAACCATGCAGGACGACTCTGAAGTGGCAAATATTAATGAAATACATGTATTAATGAAAAGAAAATGCAATAGGTGTCAGTAAAATTGTTCTAAATGTGAAATTGGAATTAAATGTAGTTTGAAAACGAAAAACAAATGGTTACAATATAGATTTTTTCTCTATGTAAAGCTACAAGTTATGCTGTGGACAGCCTTATGTATAAATATGTATGTGATTGCATACGCAGATTCCAGAGTGTTTCAATTTTCGAAAGCTACTTTTTTTAACTGATTTGCTTTTAGTAGCAGACTGCAATAAAATTATTTTCATTTCAGGAAATACACAAAGAAAAAGAAAAAAAATGCGATTTTTTTCTTACATGTTCAATATTGATTTCGTTCATGGTGAAACATTCTGCATGTGAAAGAGTTTTCATATACAAAATAAAAATAAATGAGATAGAAAATGTTGCAAAGAAATTTTGGAAAAATAAGCATGTCCTTTACTAGCGGTAACAGATACCTTTGTTATGTCACTGTAGGTAATTAAACAAAGGTATGTATCATGTCTTGTTGATTGTCCTAATTAACAAGATTACCTGTGAGTGACTGACACCCACCTGTGGCCACTGGTAACAACTATCTCGTGTAATTAAATTATATGTGATGTCAATTAAAGTTGTGAAACAGAAAGAAAATTTTCGTTTCAACTGCAGAAACTAACAGTACAGCTAAACTAAAGTAATAAAATTTGACAAATGGACAAGAAGATTTTTTAAATTAAAAAAAAAACAAAAGAGAAGAGACATGTGTAAAATATTTTTACATAATTCTTTATTAACAGCGAAGTGGTAATAAAGGCAGAAAAATAAAACATTATGAATATCCTCCTTTATTGCTTTCTACACGATAGCCGCAGTTTTGAAACCGGAAGTGAGAGGGGAGATAAATCATGTAAAACTGGAAATGGGTCAATTTAACATGGACCTATTTTAGGACTTGCTTACATGTCTTGGTGAACAATAGACGAGTTTCCAATTGGTGAATTTTCCCGGAAAATTTTGATGTCACAATATAAATTTTCGGACGTCACAATGTTACGTGACGCAATTTACTCCGATTGACCCCATGGCCAGGTCAGTCAGGGTAATTCATTCATAAAATGAAATTGGAAATTCGTCAATTTATTACTGTTCAAAACACGCTATTTCATGCAACCTGTTAGACTTTATCTGATGTGTTAAACTTTTATTGAAGCAGTTCCTATTTAGAATTGAGTATGTGCATTTTTGCTAAAAAAAATTTGGCGATGATGATGATGCTGTATAGTGTATATTTTTTTGTCCAATTATATTCTAATTTTATCCCGAGCTGTAGCGAGGGATAAAATCAACAAATATATAACAGGCAAGCCATTAATATGACAATTTCAGATATTTTTCTATTCAGACAGGCCTTTATTTATATCTTACAGTCTTATCCTAAAAACACATTTTTGTCTCGCCCGCTACGAAAGTCGCTGAAAGTGAGACATATGTGTACAAAGTATGACGACGGCAGCGGCGACGGCGTAAACTTTCATGTTAAGTTTTTGTGATTAGGTCACTTTCTCAGTAACTATAAGTGGTAGGTCAATGATATTTGGTTTATATGTTGGTCTTGCACAGTACATGACAGTCTGCTATATGGCTTTTGTCTATGACCTCAATTTCATGGTCCAGTGATCATGTTAAGTTTCCTAGTATCTTTTGATGTAAGTTCAATAATATTTGGCATGTGGGTTTGTCTGAGATGGAAGATGACAGCCTGCTATTTGGCTTTAGTCCTTGACCCCATTTTCATGGTCTAGTGAACATGTTTGGTTTTTCAGTATCTATCAGTGGTAGGTCATTTATATTTGGAATTTTGGTTTTTGGGTGATATGTGACAGTCTGCTATATTGCTTTTGTCAGTTAATCTAATTTCACAGTCTAGTGAACATATTAAGTTTTCTGAGGCCAAAAAAAAAATATGTGTGTTTACGGTAGTCCGACCGACCCTATTTTTTAGATGCCGACCCTAGAACTTTTTATTGATTCTCATAAAAAAAAGTTCAACGTTGTTATCAACCGACTCTATTTTGATATAGACCTCTGTAAATTGATAAGTTTATCGATCTGGTAACATGCTTCCGCTGGTACGAAAAGTTAATAAGGCCACACCAAATTAATTAGTAGTTCTTTGGAAACGCCGCTCCTAAATGGGCAAAATAAAAATTTAAATATAAAAATTATTTCGCCGCTCCTAAATTTCCAAAATCAAAATAAAAAAATTAAAATTAAAATCTCGCACGTTGAAATCAACTAAAGTTTTCCAAGAACTTGCTTCCAAAATTATAAAAATGAATCTGTGTCAATTATGCGTTCGAAAACAGGGAAATAGCAGTGTAGTTAAGCGTTATTTTGATTCAGATGACATGGCCGCAATAAAATGATTTGGGAAAGGAGTCATACCCGGGTTTCATACACTTCCAACTGCCTTTTATGAATAGTTGTGAGGCATCCAACTGGAATTATTTAAGCTCTCCCGTCTAATTCTTTTTCACAAACACTTGAGTGGTACCTAAGTTCTTATAACGACTGGGTTACTGCGTGACATTGATTTCCATTGTTTTCAACATTCATTGAATTCGTGTTTTGCACGTATCATTTTTTCTATGACTTGGGTAAATAAAGAACAGTTTGTGAAATGACTAGTCCTATAACATAAGCCTTCATTTGTTATGCAACTTATAATATTTGGACATGAATATGAAAAACACGACTTGAACATTTACGGTGGAATATTTCTAAGACTTCATAAAAATTATCAAGGGAAATAATGAATGTTCTAGCACCAGTTTAAGATAATCACTGCCAGATACTGACCAACTCTGCAACATATAGTCATGTAATTATCAATTAGAATTGCCAGTCTGTTTTTTTTTCTTTTTCTTACTTTTAGTACATCTTAAATGGTTTCTAGTGACCATCTACATCTAAATGAAATTACATACACTTGCTTTACACAATTCTTTGATAGACTAGTTAGTGATCAATATGTGAAAAGTGTACTGTTTAACATCATATAGTTGTGGCTATAGCTATCATGCAACAGAAGGTCAGAATTTGAAAAAGTTGTTGTTAAAGGCAAGCAATTTACAAAACTTAGTTTATGCAAGGCAGTTTGTTGGACTGAATGATAAGACACTATTATTATTAGTTCAATAATGACCTTTTAAGTCTAGAGGTTGAATATCAGCTGTTATGCAGGTTCAAATGCACACACTTTAAACAATATTGAAATGCCGGAAAGGAAAAATTAAAAAAAAAATTTCGCTCGCTCTTAAATTCAAGAATATTCGAAGCGAAAAATTTAAAATTAAAAAAAAATATTTCGCTCGCTCGCCCCAAATTTTTTGGCCAAAATCTCAAAGAACAACTAATTAATTTTGTGTGGCCTAAAATAGACATTTAAACTTTTTATTTAGTTCAAAAGACATTCAAATAGACAAAAATCAAGAAATATGCCAAGTTTCTTCCATAACACAATGCAAATGGCAGTACTTCCGGTTTGTAGGATTAATTTCGGAACGGACTTGGGAATGACCCGAAATTTTTCCGGATTTTGTTGACGATGCCTGGAAAAAAAAAAAAAAGAGATTCCGGACCTACCGACCCTAATTTTTTTCAGCAGACTACAGTAAACACACATATTTTTCTTTTTGGCCTGATTTAGGCAGTTTGAGTTTTCACATCAAATTTGCGATCAAGACATCAATTTGGGTCCACACTTGTTAAATTACATGTACATGTATATAGTACATGTAGTACTGAAGCTAAAATTGAAATGAGTATTTCTTCATCAGCAGCTATGATACAGCAACACATTGAACTACAAAACATTATGGATAATAGGAGAATTCAGGAATCTGCTTTGTGATGTCATAAAATCTAATTTGCATATGCAAATTAGAATTTATGGTTGGTGAAGACAATAAGAAGAAAATAATGCTCA
>MJUU01052710.1:21232-46582 GCA_002080025.1 Modiolus philippinarum | reverse complement strand
TATTGCTGAGTAGACGTTAAACAATATTCAATCAATCAATCAATTAGTTTGTTCTTTCCTTCTAGCACAAGACAGTGATTTTAATAAATTTGTTAAATCACTGTTTAATAATCAAAAGTGAATATGCTAGCAAAACAATTAGCAAAAATTAGGAGATAAAAGGTGATAAATTAGAATGGAACGCTCTCGGACCTTGACCGCATTACAAAGTCAGATATTTGGGGGCGAGAAAGGGTAATGGTTCCAAAAAATATTTAGAAAAGGGAATAGGGGTAGATGGAACTGCTAGGACAACGATTTTGAATGCCATTTAAGAAAGGTTGAATTTTTTCCACATGATCACCAATTATAAAAAATGTCGACCTCATTATACTGGCATACTTATCCGAAAACACTTCTTTACTACCTATAATATATATCTAAAAAAATATTATGGCAAGCAGATATTCATGTCTATTTTTCATAGAATAAAAAGGATAACAGGAAACGCCTACAATGGCCGAAAAACACAGCCACATGTCACAAAGTAAATAGAAACTGCACAAGAAAAAAAATCCACAATAAAAATACAAAAGACAAACGTAAACAACGATAGAAACTCGGAACAGCCGAACTTGGTACCGGCACTAGCAAAAGCCAGCGGTAGGGTTTAACCGGTTTATGGGTACCAAAACCTCCCCCTTCTCTGTCCCGTTGCCTTATAGTATAATAAACATACAGGTAGACTAATAACTCCATGACCACATTCTTGGAAAGAAAAATAGGGGAACAAAACGTAATTTTGAAAGATGGGTCAAGGAGTGCTCGCCGCTAAACTGCCCCTTAGCTCAAGGAGCCTAGTCTTCTGGTAAAACACTGTCGCACTACGGAAGAAAAATCAAATTCTAAACTCCCAATGGGTTTGGTAAAGAATCATGTATTTCAGTAGACATCGGCAGTATCAGTGAGAGGCTAGTATGTGTGTAAAATCCTCAGGTCACTGGATCCCAAAGCTAATTTAACGGACACGTGAAGAATATCCTGTCGATATCCCCTATTGCTTAAAGAATGCAAGTTACGTCCCAGTTATTCTGGATTTTTAATCAGTTTCTGGCATTTTTTAACAAGATTTCCGTAAAATTGAGGATGGGAAATGCCATTAGTAATAAGCTGTTTGCGGGTGACATTATATTTAGATATCAAATGTTCATATCTTCGATAAAACTTTTCAAACGTATTTAACAGTTTATGAAATCTGTAACCTTGCTGCAAAAGTTTTGAAGTGGTAGTAAGGTTACGTTCATTGAAGTTGTCAAGAGTAGAACAAACGCGTGCGAATCGTTCCAGTTGAGAAATATAAACTCCGTAGGATGGAGTAAGAGGAACGTCGCCGTCAAGAAAAGGGAAATTAGTAATACTGAAATCAAAATCATCCCTTTTATCGTATATTTTAGTTTTTATTTTACCAGAGTCAACGATGATAGTTAGATCCAGAAACGGGCAATTTTTAGAATCATTATTAGCTTTACCGTATATCGGGTTATTTTCACGTGTATTTAATTTTCGCTATGTTCGCGGTCGACAATCTTGCGCGAAAACTAACCTCCGCGTAAATTTCTTGCCCATTCAAATGCATTACAGAAAACTGTAAAACGCGAACTATAAACACAGCGAATAAATCCCTACCTTGTTTCACACAAAAATTGCGAACAAAAGCCGACGCGAAAATAACCCGATATACGGTCTTAAGTTTCAGTTGTTGTGGGTAAATGATGTCGACATAATCTAAAAACTGGGGATTGTCAATAGTTAGGATATCGTCAATAGACCTGCTGTTATCATTGAAAATAGAAATAAGTTGATCACTGTTTTGTATGGTCCCATTTTAAAATTTTTATGAAGTCACGTTCGTAACAGAACTTCATGTTGTAAGTGGTCCGTTACGTTTTAGTCAATTTGTTTTATCATAACTTTCTAGTTTTTTAGACAATTACTATGATAATTTGTATCACGTTAGATTTGATCCTACAATTAGTCCATTTGAGTTTTATAAGCTAACATTGCAATAAAAATATATATGCTATTAACAAAGTAATACAAATGGTCAGTGTAAGTTACGAATTAACCAAAATAACTGAAGAGTGAATTTTCAAAAATATTATAATTAACGTGTAGCAAAATGAAGATGCTTCTGTCAATATTAATCAACTGTTTATCAAATACAACATTTTAGTTAGTTTAACGAAAGCATATTACATGTAGCACAACACAAACTTTTTCTTAATATTTTGCGTTATTTCACAAATGATTGCGTTATAACACAAAGCTTGCGTTATTTTGCAAAGTTTACGTTATAACGCAAAGTTTATATATTTGTGCAAATGTTTGCGATATTTTTGAAAGGTAATATTGAAGAGCAGATTCCCTGGGAGTCGTATTAATGGCTTAATTTCTTGTCCCTACCCATTTCTGGCCTTTTCCAAAGATGGTCTGATTATGTTGTCCCGGTTGTACCTTCCGCCTTAATTTTTCCCCATTTTTACTTGTAATAACTTTTTGAATTAATCAACTTGATCTCGGTTTAATATAGCTCTATTGGCTAATTGTATTAGACTTTAAACCCTAATTGATCAATAAATTTTGGTCCATTCCGATATCAACTGATATTCTATGTTGTATAGTTAAGGTTTTTACAATCAAAATCTCATTTATTTGGATAAATCCTCATTGAGTCTTTTTCCAAAAAAAAAATGGTACTACCTCTCATTAAGAAACCTTCTTTACAGTTTTTGTGTTACAGTCTTGACCAACACTATATCTGAAAATTAGAGGTACGAAATATCTTCGTTGACTAAATCACCCCGGTAAACGTGAGATCGTCAACTCGGACGCGATCAGCAATGCGGATGTAAACATGGATAACACCAGTTTTGTAATGGGTCCATTTAAAGGGTACTTATGAATTTTTAGTTATTTCAAACAAACAATGACAGTATAAACTTTACATTCTTGCTGCTACCTACATATATCGGTATTTAAAATGAGTTTTTATATGGAAAATAAAAACGTAGATGCGATCGACAACGCAAAAAATTGCCAACAAAGCGATCGTATAACGCACAAAATGCGATCGGAAAACTTATTAGGTAAATATAAAGATACATTTGAATTCATTTTAGGGGGCTTCGGCTACAGAGCTGCCGGGCGCGTCCCAGGTGGTGGATAGGGGAATGCCCTGTCTATGCGGGGTAGTCAGGTCATAATACGGAAAGCCTGACCGCGAACCATTGTAGCCAAACTGTGTCGAGAAACGCCACGCTCCATGCAGTATAAAGACCCCTTCTATATTTCTCTAAAGAGAGCAGACGCACTGGGTGTCGTATGGAAGGCTAAATTTCCTGCCCCTACCCATTTCTCCAATTTTCCAGTGGCAGTCAAAAGTCGTTGCCCAGGTTGTCCCTTCCACCTTTATTTCTTTCTTCTGATACTTTCAATTTTTTGAATTGATTAACTTGTTCTCGTCCTGATATAGCTGAAATATTGCTCATTGGACGTTAAACTCTAACTAATCAATCAATCAATCATTTTAGTCATGAGACTAAGCAGCATTTAAAAGTTAAAGTAAAGGTAATTTAGCAGTAGAGTTTGTCCAGTTTGAACAAATTTCCATGAAAATTCTTGTTCCCACTTTTTTTTTCGTCTTCGTCATGTTGCCTCAACGTGTTACATCTGAATTGCCGTGTTTTTGATAATTTCGATTTTAGAATTTTCTCTCCTTTTTAGCTTTTGAATTTGTTTCCAGATGTATCGAACAGAATGAAGTAATATTTATTATTGTCTGCATAAACATAACAAGGGGCTCTCAAGATGCTATATAGTTCTCATATTAACAGTATCAGAGATCTAAATGGCCTTTCCCCATACCGGGGTCAATGATAAACTATGTTCCCCGCTGGAGACCATCCTGCCGGAGACGATTTTTGAAGGGAACCATCTAAAGACCTTAGTAAATAAGTTTGTCCTTTTTCTAGTTAGTTTACTTTATGTCTATAATAGTCTAGGATGATGATTATTTCTCTGGATTTGATTGCTCTTTGTTCAGGGGCCGAATCCGACCTGCCGTTGGGTGTGGAATTTTGTCACCGTTCATTGAAGATCTTATGGTGGCTTTGAGTTGTTGTTACTCCCCTTTGGGTCGTTGTCTCTGACACATTCCCCGTTTCCCTTCTTTTTTCTATTGGTTCTAATCGGCCAAGTAATTTCAGTAAATAAGATTTTTGAATGTGTTTTCCATAGAATTCAACGGTTTATTCTAAGCAACGTATACCGCTGGTTGCAATCTTGGATGAAACAACGACAGTAGAACACCGAACGAACATAGAAGTAGTATTTACAAAAATCGAAGTCAAAAGACATTGCTAAAACGAGAACACAGAAAACAATGACGTTAGACAGCTACAAAGCACAGAAAAAACACAACATTCAAAAGCATGAACTCCCATGAAACTGAGAGTGACATGTGCTCCGGAAGAGTAAGCATGTCCGGCTCTGTTCATGGCACCCGTCACACTGTGAGAGATGAAAATATGTTTTTGAAAGATCAGGCTGTTTGATAGCTGATTGGTAAATGTCATTTTCTAACCCTAAGACATAACAAATTAAAAATCAATGGTACGTGTTACTTTTCTAACCCTCGAACAGTACCATGTTAAAATTGAGGAAGGTTTTAATAATTACTCAGAGACATATAATTAATATTAATTTATATGTCTCCGTAATTACTTTAGTATTCAAACATTGACAAGGACAAATTGGAACCACCACAAACATAATAAAATAATGACATGCCGGAAACTTTTTCAAATGAGATGATCTTTGAATGAAAAACTAGAGAAACTGTTTACAATTCTCCCTTATATATATCCCTGCTTCACTCATTTGATTCCAGAAATTAAAAATTGCAAATTAACACTTAAGTCTTTGTTCAGTCTAAATCCTCATGCGGTACTAACGGTAGGCACAATTGTGACAATATCTAAAATTCTACAGAGGGTTAGAAATTACACCAGGACAAATTTATATATGGATACTTGCGTTCACACATAGGTAATCAACAGTTAAAAAATTGCCTTATTATGGCCCACTATCAAGGTAACCCAATTTTGCCTGGACGCTGA
Source organism: Modiolus philippinarum (assembly GCA_002080025.1). NCBI lineage: Eukaryota > Metazoa > Mollusca > Bivalvia > Mytilida > Modiolidae > Modiolus > Modiolus philippinarum. Next base: position 41,426 of record MJUU01052710.1, on the reverse strand, counting down.
AATACCATCAAAAATGCATACCAATGCAGAACTTTCAACTCGTCGGTGAAAAAGTCGATTGTCCCAGCTAAACGCGTCTGAATTCGTAAGAACTGACAAACAAACTTACGGACGGACAAGGTAAACCATATGCCCGGCCTTTCTTCGCGAAGGGGGATTAACATCATGATGCATGTCTGCTTGTCTCCAAAGATGGCTAGAGAATGAACACAATAAACAATGAAAGGATATGGAGTAAATGTATATGAGACAAAGTCTATACAAATACATATGTATAACCAACGCTTATATTGTTGTACTTCTTCATCTTGAAGTCACCATGAGGCCTTCAACAATGAGCATTGCTCATACCTCATAGTAATGTTAAAGACGGCCCGTAGCACCGGTTTTAGCGGAATTATTTGCTAAATGCCGGAAAAACGCTACATCAATGTCTTTTCTGGTCATGAATGCGAGAGCGTTAACAAACATAAATCAAACTAGCAAAGTGCTCTTACAACCACTGTCATTCATTGCGGAACAAATCACTAGTATCTTAAGCTAGTGGACGATTACAACATATAGACAAAAACAGAACACTCATCAAGTCGATTGTAAGAAAACTTGGCATTATAAAATAGTGAGATGTGGGCACTATAAACAGGTTGTAGCAATTGCATTTGGAAATTACAAAAATAATAAATGCCAAAAATTGAAAGCATGACAGTAATTCCCTCACGCACAAGTACACCATAACTGGAAAAAGATAGAGAGCATACATTTCTCGCACGGGGAATCTTTTAACAGACTCCACAACGCAGGAGAAACAAACCGTCTAGCCTGAAATAAACAATGAAAGCAAGGATATGGAGACAAAGTCAGTGATTAGTTGTGGATAATGCTATGTTTTTAATGCCAGATGGAGAGACAGACGGACACAAGGTGACAAGTGGTGGTCTTTCAGGTGAATTAACTTGAATACGAAAATGCAATCTAAATAAGTGAACGCAAAACAAATGTCTAGGTGAACAGCTTTTCAATAGCGATTATAGTCCTTACTTTTACATGTACTGTAAAGGAATTAACCATTTATATTTTGCCTTATGGAAGGTAGTAAATATGGTATATCAAAATTACGAAAATGCACACGCATAATAATATTAATAGAAACTGTTCTGTGGAATGTCATGGGGAAATAATTTTTAAACTTATTCAATGCATTCGAACCAATCGCGACTTAGGGAACGATAAACAAAGGAAAGTGATTAAAAATATCAAAGAATCGGGAACGTTCTCGCATTTTGTCTACTTGGTTGATGATGCCCTCGGAGATGAGCAAACAACCGACGCACAGGTAAAAAAACACCAGAAATCACCAATCTTGTATCCTGGATGGCTGGCGGAGAACCTACATCTTCCCTGAATTGCAAATACGGCATTCCCCAAGAAGTGTAGAGTTTAATATATGATTAAACACCGGGTTTAAGGAAATTATCTATGTATAAACCCCGGCAGCTCACTCACAAACTGAATAAGTCTAAAGGACTTTGGGTACAGTTTGTGAGTGTCCTGCTAGAGTTAATACACACATAATTTCCTTAAAAAAGTGGTTAATTTTCATAACTCTAAATGAGTTTAAAAAATATGTTTGTTAGGAGTATACGACGTCTTTATTGCTGCACTATATTATCTTGGAACGGATTAATGGGCAAGCAGAAATATCGAAAAAATATATATCAGTGTACATGGTAGGATCATGTAACCTTGCATAAGCACGCATCTCTGATGGTATGTCAGCAGCCATGAAAAATTATGTGTACTTTGACCAATATTTTCAGCTTGATTGATTTACTTTCAAGTTTATGGATGAGTTCAGGTCCAAGTCACTTTATATGGTATGATTATGTTAGCTTGTATATGTATGTATCTTTAATGGAAGGTCAGCATCCAGGCAAAATTGGGTCTTATTTACCTATATTTTCTGCTTGATTGATTTAACGAGTTCAGATCACAGTCATGGAAACATCATTGATCGCTAATTAGCTTAATTTTTTATTGTTCCTAAACGACGAAAATTTTATTATTACTGTGCTGATATGAACATATCACCATCTCTATGGAACGTTAGCAACAGCGTATTTTCTCTTCCCTTGACGTTTCATGACAAAAATAATCCCAAGAAAGAAAGCGCCATATTTAACCAAAAATAATATGTTTAACCAAAGAAAATATTTCCACAAAAAAAGAAACATATATCTGGAATAGTTGAATAACGGACTTAGCGATAAAAACACTATTAGTAATTACAAGGACGTATATTAAATATACGTCCTTCAATGGTAATTAGTTTTGCTCGGATGGATTTCTCAGCTCGTATTGCATCTTGTGCGGTCGCACTCGATGCAATACAAGCAGAGAATTCCATACTCGCAAAACAAATTACTAACGTAGCTTTTCATGTGGGGTCAACATCCAGGCAAAATTACGTTGAGCTGTAACAATGTGTCATAACGATGCGAACTTTGTAATCGTTTATTACCAATTAGGCTTAGAAAAAAAAGTTGTGTGTTTAAGGTAACCGGACCCTACCTAAAATTTTATGCCTACCCTAACTTTTTTTGCTTATTTTACAACAAGCACTGTTAAAGTCAGAAATGTTCCTCCATTACTAAAATGTAAAAAAAAATCCTGCCTACCCTACCTAACTTTGAAAACAATGTTACCCCAAACACACAATTTATTTTTCTAGGCCTTATTTTCTATTTCCATGACAAAATAACGGGCCAAAAACTTCAGCAGAATCGGACAATAAACATCATAAATAACCAAAGTACCTTCTTAAATTTTGTCTTCATGGATTTTGATTCAAAAGTTGCACGATCGCTTGTTTATCATTAATAGTAAGTTGTACGATCGCTCTTACATCGTTGCCGATCGCATAAATTATTGCGACATTTGCTGAAGAAAACGATATTTCAAAGTTATTGGATAGATATACACTCTATTATTGAGCTAAATCTTGAATGGAAACCATGAAAAATAATGTTGCGTCACTTAAACACTCTTTTAATATAGGAAATACAAAGTTTTTGCTTAAATTTAGCTTCGAATGTTAGACTGTGGTCACAATGCTAGAACAAAATGGACTTGAAACAATCAAATATCCATTGTAAGTGTATCTTCGGGACAGAAAAACATCGACAAGAAATACGTGTTGCTTTCTAAACAAAAAAATTCTAGAAAGATTGTCTGAAAAAAAGACAAATATGCTGTCTATTCTCACCTGATATTCCTACTGCAATGAAAACAACAATCCGCGTTGCTGATCGCGTCCGAGTTGACGATCTCATGTTTAACGGGGTGTAAATCGTATGATTTCTTCAACTACTAGCAATCTAATTAATCTTTAGTTACTTTGTTTCGACTGGCTTTTCGCCGTTTCTTTTTTGTAACCCTAGGCATGACATTTAAAGAGAGTAGACGACATATGAATTTTATCCGTAATTAAAAAATACCATTTACCCTTGAAGTTATATGGCTACCTTCCTTTCTTTGCTATGAGTTCAACTAGTCATAAAAGTCAATATGAGCTATTACCAACAATTTGTGTTGTTCACATGATCATTTTTTGCGACCACTGAAGCAAATTCAATCATTCATTAAATGGAATGCATGAATATTGCTTTACAAAGAGTAGCGTGTAGTTTGTATAGTGATGTATTGAAAAAAGTAAGAGCTCCCGAACCAGGGAATTTTCAAGCCTATGGTTATTTTATCCCACAAGATATTTTATTGCTGTAAACAGAGTAGCATTGAACGAAACGACTTGACGGTCTCAAAAAATGAAAACGGACATTTTCAGCCATTTTCACGACTTCCAGGCTTCGGCATTACTGATTTAAACTTTATCCTAGATTGACTGGCTGACAGTGCGGCTGGTGCTTTTAACAAAGATGGAATTATCGAATTTGTTCCCAGGGATTACATCGGCTACTGCATATCCAGTTTTATTTATCCATCAGTACTGTAATGCTGTTATTTCAGTTTGTTATTTACGATTGATTTTACAACAATCTTGTCCTCGAACACAAAATACATAGACAACTGTGGCCCTGTATTTTGATGGCCATCTTTGAAACTACTGTATCAATAATTGGGAGGATTGATACATGGAAGATACATTATTAAGATTGCTCATAACGTTCCGACAGTAGCCAGTGACATTTAACACTAGTAGTAAATAAATTAAAATGACGTCTTCCGAAACTACTGACAGCAAATGATTTGTAGAAGACCATATACAAAATTGATCATTTCATTCTGATCTGTCGATAGATATGGCCGCAAGTCCGAAACAAGATTAAACTTTCGATTTAAAAGAAAAACATCACCTTCATAACCTGTGAGACAAATTTAACTCAAATATTACAAGATTCTTAAGATGATTGCTAATTTCATGTCGATCGGATAATCATGGCGTTAAGAGCGCGGAGCTACATTTAATATTAGATATGTCTTTAAAAGCACGGAGCCAAATGTATGGAAGGTCTTCAACAACAAGTGCTTATTTCAGTTTAACAGTTTCAGTTCAAAACTTTTGTTATGAGTGAATGAGTGAATTAGCCAAATGAATCAAAGATTACAGGAATGTTGAAAGGAAATTATTTACTTTCTTTTATCAATTTGTTCAACCCCCGAGGGAACCCCGGGGTATAGAAATAAGACCAATTCCGTGGTTGTGCGGGATTAATAAATACACAACCCATCTTTCGGATGGAATTTTAACTCAGGTCTACGTATTTGAAGAAATGCCACGCTGCCTGCACGTTAAAGAACCCTTGTAGCAAGCTCTTTTTGAGTGGTCCGTAGGTGATCGGCTACAAGGCTAAATTCCCCGCCCCTTTCGATTTCACCCAACTTTTCCAGTGGCAGTCAGAATTTCCCGTCCCATGACCCTTTCCATACCCCAAAGTGATTATTTATTAACAAACTTTCCCTTCTTTTTTCTATTGTTCTCGTCTTAATATAGCTGAAATATTGCTCAGTAGACGTTAAAAAATATTCAATCAATCCATCAATTTGTTCTTTGGACAAAGCAGGGAACAGTATGGCATTTTACCCTATTCTAAAGACATGCTATGAACTATCAGGTAAAAGTTATTGAGACATTTCATTAAAAGAAGATATGAATTACATTTATGCCTTTGTAAATCATCTTTTTATATGAGTGATACATGGGTACTGTTAAAGAATTTTGATAAATTGACAATGTGTAAGTTGATCATCTCAATAAAAAGCACCAAATGACATTGTTTTCATTTGTTTACGACGACAAGGATACTCCATTAGCTTAAGGTTGTCAATTTGTAACATTACAATCTAGCAAATAATATGATAGATGCCGAAGAAAAAACAGAACATCTAATTGCTTCAAATTTAAGACAATTTACTCAAGTTTTGGTAACAAAGTTCAATGTCTGTCTCGAATCAAATGACATTATATTTGGACAAGAGAAGGAAACATACTGTCTCAGGATATAATTTTACTTCGGGAAAAGCAATTTTTTATTAGATTATTGCGTGAAATCGTGTTTTTGGATGCATATGACACTCGCGCCAAGCAAATACAAAATATTTTACTCTAACATTGAATTAGTAAGGAATCAAACATTAAAGCATGAAGTAAGAACGATGGTGGTACATGTAAATAATGTATAAAATTATGCATATCTGTACATAAAATAGCAAAAAAGAATGTATTTATTACAAAAATTTACCAGCATACCCTGAGGGCATACCTAATTCTTCAAGTTAGGTGCAATCTAGTTTAACTTCACTATATACATTGTTGCGATTTAATTTAATATACCTCTTTATTTCTACGTGTACAAATGTACGTGTACCTAATACCTTGCAACTTCAAGCAGATTTTTATAAATAAAAAGCGAGGTGTTTTCTTTACGAATGGCATGTATATGCAATGTAATGAAAATATTAAGCAAAAACATTATGAAATAAGTATCAGTTTAGCTAAGCATAACTTTAACAATGAAACGGTATGGAGTAAATGTATATGAGACAAAAACTGCAAATACATGGTAAAATCAAGCAATGGAACAATGAATGTATTCCTGTTCTTCATCTTTAAGTCAACATTATATAATTTGATGTTTTTAACCAGTCTGTTACCATGGTGAACATATGCCGTGTTAAGACATAACAGATTGAGTTTACAATAATCAACAAAATAAAAAAAAATACAGAATACTCTTGACCAATTAGAATAGAAATATCCAAATCGAATACTATACCGGGAGAAGAATTTAATTAATACTGTTATTGTATAGCAACAAAATATTTCCCTAAGAAAGCAACCAAAGGTAAGCGTGCAATAAATTTCCACATTGCACTAGTGCAAATATGACTTAATTTTCATGACGTCATTGACACCAAAATTCACTTATTAATGGGAAATTTAGCTTTGCTATACAATGAAAGGGTTATTGCATGAATATTAGGGAATATTGTCCCTCGTAGAAAATATATTGCACTCGCAAGCTCGTGCAATATAAAATTCTACTCGGGACAATATTTTCCAATATTCATGCAATAACCCAATGATTTTGTAGTAAATCTGAGTTTTGCACTTTGTCATTTCAATAGCCTAGGTGACGTGACATCAATATGAAAGATAAACTTTAGATCAGAAATCACAATTAATTAGAGGAGATAAAGACAATATAAGAGACAAATAAGATTAAAATTACAACGATTTAAATACATAGACGCAATACAATTAACGTTCTATTTAAGATATAATAAAGGTATGATATAATAATAAGAGTCCTATATAAAAGTAACAAATGCGAGTTACCGGCACCTGAATCGGTTTTCAGGGTCCCGGGTGCAGAGCTGCCGGGCGTGTTCCAGGGTGGTGGATACGAGCATGTCCTGTGAATGAGGCGTAAACAGATCATAATATGGAAAATCCGACTGCGAACCATTGAAGCCAAACTGTGTAGAAAAACCCTATACTCAATGCAGTATAAGAACCCCTTCTATATTTTCCGAAGGAGGGAAGACTCACTGGGAATCGTATAGAGGGCTAAATTCCCCGCTACCCGTTTCTCAAATTCTCAAGTGGCAATCAAAATTCGTTACCACGGTTATTCCTGCAACCTTTATTTCTTTTTTTACTTATAGTTTTTGAACTGATTAACTTGTCCTCCTCCTGATATAGCTGAAATATTGCCCATTTGACGTTAAACTCCACCTAATCAATCAATCATATAGGAGTTAGTTTGATAACAATTGAATTCATTTTTTTTTGGTCAAAGTTTAGACAAGCTACTAGTATCTGATGTCGTCAAACGTGCCTGAATTTAGATGTACTTATTTAATAAAAACTTCACCAAGTTTAAGGAAAAACGAACGAAGAGCGTAAGATAGCAAAATGCATCAGTTTTCCGAGACAAATAAGGGAAACAATTTGCACGACGCTTTGATCATAGAAACATAAATGTTTACCAAAGCATTAACCTTTTATGCAAATACAAACATGTATTTAAGGCATATTTTCCCCCAATTCTAAAGTTTTCGAGGGTATCGCCAGTCCAGTTGTCTAAGACTTCGGACAATGTTTAAGAGTTGCAATAATACCTTAAGCCAATAAAATGGATAAAAGTAAATGAGTACTTTCCACTTGTGAAACTCTAACCTTAGTAATTTTAGCTTTACAATAAATCTCAATTCAATTTTCGTCCATTTTTCCTGTTATAAAACATTTCGGTTTCTGCTCTTTACAATGTTGTCATTTATCAGAAACATACAAGGTATGTTATCGAATGGCCATCTGCAGAACTTTTCCTTTTATGATATTCCATTGACAAGGGCTTGTTACTTCCAGATTTTCAACGTAAGGTATTATATGTGAATTGTGTCACTACACAACATTAAGCTCACCCTTCAATAGTAAAAATTGTTCAATCTCCGATAGGAAACATTGTATTTAGCCAGTATCAGCCATTGAATGAATGTCAATAACTTAGAGACTGTATACTGGCATTAAAAAAAGTATAGCAATATACATTTTCATTATCCCCTTGCTTAGCGAAAGCGGTGGATTACGTAATGCAGTCCGTCCGTATGTACGTACGTACGTATGTGTGTAGTGCTCCCCGATAGCTCTGGAACTATAAGAGGTAGAAATTTGAAACTTGGCACCATACTAGAGTATGATCTGCATTAGCGCAGTAGGGGTTTGGAGTTTCATTCAAACGCCCTAGGGGCAAATTATGGGCGAAAACGAATTTTTGCGATATCCAATAATAGGAGAAATCTCCAAGGCTATTTGGGCTAGAAAGTTGAAACCCGGGAATCGACTCACATATTATGTGGCAACTTCACAGAGGGCGTCGGAATTTTCGTATGACCCCTCAGGGCATTGCCTCTAGGGTGTCCAAAAAAAAACGATTCAGCTAGAACTCCTCTTACACCTTAAGTTGCAGAAACCTGGTTTTAAGGGTGTAAGTAACACTATAAAAGCTGTCTGTGTCTGTTTCGGAATTTTGAAATTTGCCCTCAGGGCGGAATAATGAGCGAAATTGTATTTCGAGTTATCCAGTAATATGTGAAATCTTCCGCAGTATTTATAGCTTTAAATCCGAGTTGCATTATGTTTATCTAATTTGCTAATGATAGCGGACATTTGGTATGACCCCTGGGGGCATGCCCGTAAGGGACCAAAAAACTTAAATTAATAAGTACTCAGCATATGATTGGAACTTTATGTATAATTTTCATTTTGTGGATTACATTTTCATGGGGAATTACATGAATTGGTTTGGGAATCCAAGATAAGAATTTATAATTTTGGCTTCGGTGCCAAATTTGGTAAATTTCCCGAGACCAATAATTTTTGAAATTCTAACATGAAATCATATAATTGAGCAACTCTTTAATGTCATCAGCATTGAGACAAACTAATAAATTTGTTCAGAACATCACGACATCCGTCGCATGACAAATGGTAACAAAATCTAAACTGACAAAAAAACCAAAACAAAAAACAACAACAAAAAAAAAAAAACAAAAAACAAAACAAAAACAAAAAAGCGTGTACTCGACTTTCCCCCTTCCTCCGCTGCTTATTATGTAATTCAGTGTTCGCCGGAACAAAAAAGATGGTGTTGATGTTTTTTCTATGGAAAAATGAAAAATATATAACAAGGTATAACACCACTAATTCAGTCTCCCATTGACTCCCATGTTAAATTGAGCATGTTTCAAACTTTGTAGAAATTTTACTAAAAGTTCAAATGAAGTGACACATATCTCAACTTAAAAAGGCATCTTTCAAGAAGCTATTATGAGAAAATCACCCCCCCCCCCTTAACTTGCATATGAAAAAGAACGGTTCCCGGAAGTGAACAACACAAGGATCGGTACTTCCTACTTGAATTTTACTGAAAAAAATTACTCCGCCGCCAATACCTATAAAATTTTTATTTCTTGACGAAATTAAATTAATTTAGGCTCAAATGAAGCCTTACAGTATAAACTTCCAACTAAATAAGATTCAGCTGTCAACGACCTCAATATGTAACGAAAGAAACATTATATTGGAACTATATCGTCTCCTTTAGAGACTGAATTCACATATGTGCCCGACTGGGTTCCGAATTAGTGGTGTTATACCTATAACAGAAAAAAATGGCCCGTAGATCCATTCTTGTTTTTATTTCGTCTTCTACAATGCATATGTAACATAGAACACCTAACTTTAGATAGAAAACTCCATGTTTACAGAATTTATGGTCTGAAATAAAAGCGTGCTTATTAGTGCTTTTGTACTTGGATTTTCGGAATGCTCAGACTATTGCATTATCGGATCTATTAAAGGTTATTGTCTACATTGTAGTGAAATAAACTTCTCAAATGCAACATTATTGTTGCTGAGAAAATGTTAAAAACATAAATTGATATATAGTCTGAAGATTTGAGACCTTTCGTTTATAAAATAATATGCTTTTAAAATTATGACGCAACATCGGTTTTAATGTCCAAATATGGTATTCACAAACCTTTGACAACAAAATAAGTTGAAATTTAATTAAAGGGTCCAACTTGATAGTTAGGTATCAAAATAAGCAGCTTTTGAAGGAAATCCGATTTTTGTGATTTTTTGTATTAGGTATAACACCACTAATTCAGTCTCCCATAGACTCCCATGTTAAATTGAGCATGTTTTAAACTTTGTAGAAATTTTACTAAAAGTTCAAATGAAGTGACACATATCTCAAATTAAAAAGGCGTCTTTCAAGAAGCTATTATGAGAAAATCAACACCCTTTACTTGCATATAAGAAAGAACTGGTTCATGGAAGTGAACAACACAAGGATCGGTACTTTCTGCTTGAATTTTACAGAAAAAATTACTCCGCCGCCAATACCTATTAATTTTTTATTTATTGACGAAATTAAATGAATTTAGGCTCAAATGAAGCCGTACAGTATAAACTTTCCAACTAAATTCAGCTGTTTAACAACCACAGACGTCTCCTTTCGCTTACGGTTGATTGATACTGATACACCGCGCATTCGTTTGGCGGATATTGATAAACTCGAGTCGTATGCGGATTTGACTTGATTTTTAAGCCGGAATGTTCTTTTCTCAGACTTTTCATTTGAAACGACATAATAAATTGACAGAATTATATCATTCACTTTCCCGCGAATAACCCCCCACCCTCTTTGCCAGTAAATACTGTCTATAACGTAAACTACATCGAATATCTCTTTTAATCAAAAGGAGACATTAATTTTTTCCAGCCAAACAGTTAGCTGTCGTGTTTAATTATTTAATTTCAAAAAGATTAAAAAGTCTATATAATATTTATTTCATATAAAGCTTAAGAATAGCCACGTTTTCAGAATTTCCTATATATCCTTTGTAAATATTGCTGAAGAATACTGAATTGGTCTGATTTGCAAAGCCTGGTAACAGGAACAGATTATCAGTGACATATCACTTTTATTCTACTCTATTTTTTTTGACATATGAGCTTAGACCTATAAAATATCATGACATAAGAAAATTCTGATATTTTTATTATAAGGCTCCATCTACCTTAATTTTTTTAAATTTTAACTTCAATGGAACAAAATAATAAAACAATTAATGATTAAATAAGTAAATAAATAAATAAGGCATCCGATAGTATCACCATAGTTTACGATTCAATGATACAGCCCATTCCCTTCAGAGAAATCTTATCAAATGGTAAAACTACGGCCAAAATAGATAAAAAAAGTTGACAAAATAGCGGGAAATTTTACGACAAAGGAGAAATGAAGATTATATAGTACTATACGTACAGTACAGTCTAGAAACCTATTGAAATAACAAGGATCACTATCCTTGAAAAGACAAAAATATTAATATTGAAGATATATTGTATGTTTTGATAAATATTCATTTCGCAAAATTGCATTATATGCAGAAAATAAATTAACAGTAACTTCGGTATTATGATATTTATACACAAATAAAATATACACAAACAGTCATATAATAAACAAAAGTTGAAATTAAGGTCCTTGGCATGTGATATCTTATGCTGTTTTCATTGTGATTTCGAGTACAAAAATAGTGGTATTAAAACAATCCATTTCTATCAAATTGCAAAATTATGACAATTCCATTAAATAAAATGATAGATGATAAAATAATAACAGAAAATCCCACATAATGGTATCAAGAAAAGACTTATATGATAAGATTATTACGTATCCGTTATGATGATCACGGAGTTTGTTATGACTCTTGTAATAAATTGTATTGATTGATTATTCCTTTAATAGGAAAACAAAACTAAGTTTAACATGTTTAGAATATAAGTGAGAAAGTAAAAAGACGAAAAATGAGGTAATTCTGCATTAGACAGAATCGAATATAAAATGCGCAAGGTAAAAATAAGAAAAATAACAGGCGATATACTACATATGTAACCGATTCTTGAGGAACCCAAGAAGAAGTTTTTGATCTCCTTCCGGTACATGCAATACAGTGGTGTCAGGTTTCTTTAGATGACTTGTTAAGGTGATTTTGGTGTTTTCAAACTATTTCGATTATGTATTTCCGGTATTTATCATTTTTTAAATTTACAGCATTTCATTTTGTAGGCACAGATTTGAATCATTTTACCAAAACTATCAGATATGTTTTTGCTGAAATATCGTGTATTTTTCAAATGCAATTGTTTTTGTCCCATACATTCAAACTTCTCCGACTTCATCCCTTGCAATTCTTAGAATACATGCATGTCAACCAGATTTTTTTTCAATCCGAAAAAGTTTTGAAAAATACGAAATTGTTCTCTTTCATCCAAATGTTGAAATGCTTGTAATTTTTTAGCATACTGTCTTTTCAATATTTTTGATCAAAATGATCTCGTGGCAAATATTTCACATTCTTAACATTAAAAGTGATCCAAGTATACGTTATCTGTCTGTCTGTCATTCGAACATCTTTTAGCCACAACTCAAGCGATAAGCTTAGAACGAATAACATTTAATTAAGTTCCAGTTGATAATAAAGTTCCAAAATTTTAGAATACAAAGTTCGTCTTTAGTTTTAATAGAATATTCATTCGGATATCTTAAGATCACCGATTGAATAAATTTGTAGCTTGTCTTTCTATTGCACGCCGTGCAATAGAAAGACAAGCTACAAATTTATTTAGGTGCTGTCTGAATTATAAATTGAAACATGTTATCTCAACAGCAAGTCAGATTGGTAATGATTTTGTTTGGATGTTTAAAGTGGCTATACGACTATGACAATTCTCATCTCAAACACATTTCAAGTAACCAATTGGATCTAAATGAAAAGTTTGCTATGGTCATTGTACATTTACTTGATTAAAATTGCTTTTGGTTAAAATAGGGAATATAGTGTTTCTAGAGCAAACAACAAGAGGACTAAAAAAGCTAAATTTTTGAAGAAAAACTTGTTGTTGAATCTTAGTTTTTTAAAAATGGTTGCTATGGATATTAAAACAATGAAATTTTCACTTAAGAATAAAACAAAATGTGGAAATCTTGATTTAAACAGTAAAGACATATCAGTATTTCCGCGCGTTGACTACGCCGCGCTTTAACTTACACTGGAAAAGTCAGCACCGTAAAAAACAACCGGCTATAACTGGGCATCTATGGAGAACCCTGCACGGCTACTGATTTTTTATTAGAAAATTAAAACAAACTTAAGTCTTATGTTTAACGTGTTATTGCATCGTCTCTTAACATAAATATTAGAATTTGTACTAAATGTGTCGGTTAACTCATAATAATTTCCATTCAATTAACCAAACATTTTACGACGTCCTTTGATAAGTTAGTGATGAATGTAGTTAACAATATGATACAATTAATGATTTTTTATCAGCCTTGCAAACTGTCAGAAACAATCTCTTCTTGGAATGTCATTGTTATGTATGGATGTGGTTTCATTTTGGCGTATTTAGCGTCTTCCTTTGAAGTGCCAAAATTAAACACACCAAAATTTATAATGCTCAAAAATTGGAAACTCCAAACATTGCTTTTGAAATTCGCTAACGGTATCAGTATGTATTGTAAGTACAATTAGGTAATAATTTATACATGTGTATATCTTACTGAAATTGAAATAAATAAAAACTCATTCTTAATTTTTCCAAGGCAGAGTTAATTTTCCTTTATTTTCTATCAAAACTGTGATAGAATTTACACACGAAATGCACATGAACTGTTTCGTCTACATTTTCCCGTCTTCTGTCAATTGAAGCATCAAATTAAAACTCAGCTGTTTTTATCAAAGCGCCAAAATGAAACACATGAAAATAAAACATGCATATTTTAGCAGGAAAACGCTTGAATATTCCTACACCAAAATATCCAAGTTTATGGTAATTGATGTAAATGGCTTCTTGCAAATATAAAATTGAAGTCGTACAAGCCTATATCTACCAATGAAGACGAATTTTTCGTACAATGCCAACGAGAGTGGGATTTCAGGAAGGAAAAAAATACCGTTTTTCCAAATGTATTATAATTCAGTCATCAAAACTATGATAAACTCATTAATTGTAGTAATTGGAATCTTGCAGCTATAAAGGTCATGTCGTACAAGCTTATACCTTCCAATAAGAAAAAATTTTCGTCTCAGGCAGACGATGCATTTGTAGACATCTTCTGTGTAACATGGCGGCCAATACTGGCCCCTCGTACATATGTAGACGGGAAAGAACCAGCCAAGCCTAGCCAACCATTTACCGTTAGTAGTCTACTGTTTGTATACACGAATGAATAAATTTCTTAGAACAAGGTTATACTTAAACACAATTAATCTACATTTATAAAAGGTACTGTTGATCTCAAAAAAGTTTTCATAAGTTATTTGTAACCAAACCAACGATTAAACTTCGCAATACAAGAGAAAAGAAAGGAAGTGAAAACTATAAATTAATTCATAGAACGTGTGACATTTTCATATACTGCCATCGCGTGTCGCAGCTGTCTAAAGGGCATTCAGCCTACTCAGAATAGAAACACGTAATTGAATCCAAATTAAATTAAAATTAAAAAGTATGCACTGATTTACTGGATTATAAAATGTAATTGAATTTCTTTATCATGTGTTTAGGCTCGGCAAAATTTCTTTAAAATCTTTTTTTCTATTAATTAATGTACTGGTATCTGTTTTTTTAGGAAAACAATAATTTGATGCATTCTATGGCTAAATAGCACACAACAATGGCTTAGTAAATGTATGCTTTTCCAAACTACATAAAGTCAATAATGAATTAACTAGAGCATGTCGAAATTGGTGTTGTCGGAAGGGCCCACAATTTCAATCCTGAAACTCGGGGCAAAAGTTGAAATTGAGGTAAGTGTGTATTCTAACTAATGTGTTGATACAGTGATTTGCTGGACATAGTGATTTCTTGAAGTTTTGCTGAACCATATTATTTCTTTGCTTTAGACTAAATATCAAATTATTTCCACTGAGACAACTAAAGAAATATTTTACAAATATTTCGTTTGTAGGTATAAAACCAAGGTTCTGCAAACAGGAAGTAATCAAGCGGCAAACCTGAAATTGACTTACACAATACAACTAATTATTTCCAAGCTTCAGACAAATTTCAAATCATTCCCTCCAGTAGAAGCCAAGAAATCTGTGACAAAAATTTGGTTTATGGTAAAAATCAAAGTATCGGCAAACAGAAAGCGGATGCAAGACTTGAAAATCACTCACACAATACAACTTATCATTTCCAAGCTTCAGGACAAATATCAAATATTTCCCTTTATTGCAAGCCAAGAAATCTGACGAAAATGAGGTTATGGTTAAGAAATCAAAGTATCGGCAAACAGGAAGTGGATGCCCAACAAACTTGAAAGTCGCTTACACAATACAATTCATCATTTCCAAGCCTTAGACCAAATTCTAAATAATTCTCTCCATTTCAAGCCAAAAATTCTATGACGAAAATTTGGTTTTTGGTTAAAAATTCAAAGTATTAGCAAACAGGAAGTGGATGCCCGACAAACTTGAAGATAGCTTACACAATACAACTCGTTGTTTCTGAGTTTGAGACCAAATTTCAAATAATTCCCTCCGTTACAAGCTAAGAAATATGCGACGAAAATCTGGTTATGGTTTAAAAATCCAAGTATCGGCAAACGGGAAGTAGATGCCCGACAAACATTAAATTGCTTACGCAATAAAACTCATCATTGCTAATCTTCAGACCAAAGTTCAGATCATTCCCTCTTACAGATGCCAAGAAATCTTTGACGGAAAAAAAATTTGACGGACAAAGTGAAAACTATAGGGCACCCGCATCTCGATTAAGGGTCCTAATTAATATTTCTTAAGCAGTATGGTACATGTAATTTAAGCGGGAATTATGTTACTATACATTGCGCCGTTTTAAAGATATGAACAAATCTTGCCAAAAATCGTGTAAGACGGTCTCTGATACGTCTGTTTCTGGGAATAAAATTAAATCATACCACATTTGTATGTTTTCTTATATATAAGAGGTTGAACATCGATGGAAATAGTCTTATGTGTTCATTAAAGCCTAGTCTTTTGTGTAAATTAAAGCCCTAATACAGTGTTTTGGAAGATAGTTCAACTTCAATGAAACCAAGAAGCAAAACAATTTGTTTTTTTTTGCGAGTTTATAAACATTTGCCCTTCAAAATAGATGTAGTTTTGTTTGATTCTGGAGGTGCTGCACAACGAACTTGTATATATAATAAATGACATGTTAAGCGAATGAGAAGCGAGAGCAATCCAAACAATGGCAACATTGGAAATTAAAGCAAGCTCACACACCCCACGCCCCCACATATCAGAAAATCCTGCATTATTGAACTCCAAAAGTATCCTATAAGCAATATTATACATAACAAAAGGCTCTCAAGAGCCTGTATCGCTCACCTGGTTCATGGCTGACACAATTAGTAAAAATAATCCAAACATTTTAGGGTCTTAATTTCAAGTTTGCTGATAGACATTGATGTTATATGATCCAAAAATTAATTTATTTTCCCCATTGGCAGCTATGTTTAATGGGGCGTATACTGACCGTCACCTTCTTTAAGAAGAGCATCTAAGCATCATTGTGCCTCTCTTTGGTTCAAATTGGTCTAGTATTTTCAGAGATCTTTGAATGATTTCCCATAGGATCCAATGTTAAACTATGTTCACCACTGACTGCCATCTTGGATGCTATGCGGACATATTTTATGAAGGGGACCAAGTAAGGATCATTGTGATCAAGTATGATTCCAATTGGCCATGTACTTTCAGAGAAGAATATCTTTAAATATGTTCCAATGTTAAACCCACTGGCGGCCATCTTGAATGTGTTGTGGACTTTTTAAGGGGGCCAACTAAGTACCATTGTGACTAAGTTTGGTCCCAATTGGCCAAGTATTTTCAAAAGAGATTTTTGCAATATTGTCCAATTTTCGACAAAGCTCCGCACTGGCGACCATTTGGGATGACATGCGGACTGTTTTAGCTGAAAATAGTCTAAGTCAAATAACTCCCTTGAAAATAATCCGATCAAATAGGCAATATAGTATGCACGTCTACACATCATGACCAACAGTCCTGCCAAATATGAAAGCAATCTATTTGTAGTAAGTAAATTGTTATTTTTCTTTTCATTTTCAACTGAGAGATGTTTCCCGGTGTCGAGACCATATAACAATTTGAAATCTTAAAATTAATCACCACTTACTAACAAATTTGAAACTTTCGAAAAAAAAATAATGAAAGAAACGACATACGATATTTCATAATAATCCGATCAAATAGGCAATATAGTATGCACGTCTACACATCATGACCAACAGTCCTGCCAAATATGAAAGCAATCCATTATGCGGTTTCAGATGAATTGCAGTGACAAGATGATACTTGCTGTTTTAGCTGAAAATAGTCTTGGTAGTGGAACTTATTATCCATATAAAATGAATTGAATTTTACTATTCCGGTAACGACAAGATAGCTCTAACGATTTTGTCATCAAACACATTTGTAGTAAGTAAATTGTTATTTTTCTTTTCATTTTCAACTGAAAGATGTTTCCCGGTGTCGAGACCATATTATAACAATTTGAAATCTTAAAATTAATCACCACTTACTAACAAATTTGAAACGTTCGAAAAAAAATAATGAAAGAAACGACATACGATATTTCATTAAATTAGATTGTGTTTTTATTCATTAAAGTACATTAACGTGATTGTTATACACTTCTCCACCACTGTAATTTTTGTTTCTGTAAATGGCCCTTTCAGCTCGTCAGTGCAGATCAAATGCAATCATTTGAAATCCAATAATCGAAATATGTGTATGAATGGTCACGTCGTTTTTACCCCTTTTAACTACTACTTTTACCGTTTTAAACTAGTAAATTATTGTACGTTTCATAATTTTATTCTATGATCTTGATAGCAACTAATGGACATTTTTAACAAATTTATTCAAAAGTGGAGGGATTTGGCGACAAATACAATTTGTAGGGCGAAAATATTCGGACAGAAAAAAAAGTTCCCAAGTGTAAATAGGAGGCAAACTGGTAACAGAATCCATTCCTGTCGGGTTCACGTGTTGGCTTATAATTGGGATTACCCTCCATTCTCGACTTTCAATATAAAAAAGAATCATATCAGTTAATCGGAAAGTTCCGTATTGATCTTTTTTCCAGAAATGAATGTATTTTTTTCATCATGATGATAAATTTAAATAATCCCTCAAGTTCACAGTCTCCTCAGTACATCCACTTCTTAATTATTTTGCCACAACCAAGAAAAGACAACGTAATCAGTTTCTCCCAAGAAAAAGCTTTTTTTAGAACTTTGATATACAAAAAATCTGGTTAAAACATTCTTACACAGTCCGCATCCATCGAAATGATGTTAAAAATTAGGACATGAGAAAGGATTTAACACCAGAAATGCCAACAAGAAAATAAGAATGCTATTTTTACTATGAAACACAGTGCTCCAATCATGAGTACGAAAACGATTCACACATCTATTTATATGAACTCGTGGAAGATTAATGAGTTGGATACTAGTCTTTATGTCGTCTTGTTTTTTCTTACCTGTGATACATTTTTGAATATTTAATTAAAATATTTCGGCACGCATATCACAGTCTCATTTCCGAATTTTCGGTGTCAATTTTTTTTCTTCTTATAGGCCTTTAAAATGGGAATTGGACTATAGGAAAGCTTTCTTCCGTTTCTACACGTTTTCCGTGTAAGACCGGCCATACGGCCATGTAAGACAGGTGCACGCGACCCTGTCTTACATGGATTGAACTGCCAATCATAAAGAACACAAAGAGTAGTCCAAATCGTGTCGTCTGTTTGTTTACATTGGAAACATAGCTGACGATTTCCCTACATCGTCTGCACCCCAATATTCTGTGGGTCAAGTCGTACAATATTATGACAGCTATGCAGAGCTTAAAGTTACTGGTGTTATCACAGAACGTGAGAGACCCTTGGGATACAATATTTACACAGTCAGATGAAGATACGATGACCGGGTAGACAGAGTGTTTTTAACGCATAATCTAGTGTAAGCTAAAGGTTTGCATTGTTATACAATAAACATTAGAAAAGTAAGTGATAACCGAACCGTCAGTCTGAAAAGAACAATCCAAGGACAATGGCAACGTCGGAAAAAAACGAAGAAACGAAGACATAACATGAGCACGGCACAGAAAAGAAAATGAAGACATGCACATATACAAAAATGAACAACACGGACCCAATAAAAGCCATGGGTGAGATCAGGTGCACCAGTCGAGTAAGCATCTCCTGCTTTTTATAAGAGACCCGCCGTGTTGAACATGTCAACTCCGGTAGAGGAAAATCAAACTTTAGTGGCAAAGAGAAAGATCTGTTGTCATCTGGGAAACAGATATCTCATAGCGGTCCACAAGATCGTGATGTCGACCGTAAAACTTCTGTAGTGATGACCTCAAGTTATGGGCAACATACCCTTGCTTAAGTAGCCTATTTGTAAGCAACAGAGCTCTATCAAGGTAGTCACTGTATCGACCACAGGCCCTTGAGTAGCGAATGAGTTGGGAGAAGTAAACTCCGTATGTTGGTGCTTTTGGAATGTTGCTACAAAGAAAGGGGAAGTTGACTATTGGAAAAGTGAAGTCATCGCGTTTGTCATATAGCCTAGTTTGTAGTGTACCTCTTTGTCAATTTCAAGATGAAGGTCAAGGAACGAGGCTGATGTGGAAGTATCTGTAGTATCCTTAATTTCTAGCTCCTTTGGATAGACAAGATGAAGAAAATCACCAAAGCGAGGATTGTCTAGTGATAAAATATCATCTATATAACGGAGGCTGAAATTAAAGGACTGGGCCAGTTTTTTATCTTTATTTTGAAGAAGCCCTTCGATGAATTCAGCTTTATATGAGTGGAGAAATAGATCGACTACAAGAGATGCACAGTTTGTGCTCAATGGAATTCCGATAGTCTGTTGAAAAACAAGTCCTCCAAACTGGACAAATATATTGTCGATCAGAAACTCTAACATTTTAATCACTTCTTCCTCTGTATATTTTTTCTGTGATTCTGAGTCGTATTTCACAAAGTATGCTTGTTCTCTGCCTATAACAATGT